>RCHF01000372.1:0-11126 GCA_003987895.1 Neonothopanus nambi | reverse complement strand
GAATGCTACCAAGCGTGGAGATATCGCCAACTATGCTAAGGCGTTCAGCGCCAATCTAAGCGCCGATAAAGGTGCTGAATATGACCAGGTCATTGACATTGTGAGTGTATGCTTATCGCCTGGTTGAGATACTGTCTGACTCTTCGCGCCGTTAAGAACCTTTCGGAGCTCGAGCCTCACATTAACGGACCCTTCACTCCCGATCTCGCTACCCCTCTATCCAAGTTCGCTGAAGAGGTCAAGAAAAACAACTGGCCCGAGGAGTTGAAGGTTGCGCTCATCGGTTCTTGCACCAACTCTTCGTACGAAGATATGTCTCGTTCGGCCTCCATCGTCAAGGAAGCTGCTGAGCACGGTCTCGATGTCAAGAGCAAGTTCACTATTACCCCCGGTTCTGAGCAAGTCCGGGCCACCATTGAGCGTGATGGACAGATCGGTGCCTTCGAGAGTGTTGGAGGTCTTGTTCTCGCTAATGCTTGCGGTCCTTGCATCGGTCAATGGGACCGAAAGGATGTCAAGAAGGGTGAAGCTAACTCTAGTTAGTATATCATGTTTGCTTATCGGATCTCGGTTTACTGACTATCTGTTACTCACAGTCATTACTTCCTACAACCGTAACTTCACTGGTCGTAACGATGCTAACCCTGCTACTCACGCCTTCGTCGCTTCCCCGGATATTGTCACTGCCATGGCTTTCGGTGGCTCGCTCACCTTCAACCCTATGACTGATTCCCTCATTGGTTCAGATGGAAAGCCCTTCAAGTTCTCCGAACCCAACGGAAACGAGCTTCCTCCTAGGGGCTATGATCCCGGCCAGAACACCTTCCAGCCTCCGCCTTCAGATCGTGCAAGCGTTCAGGTTGCAGTTGACCCGAAGAGCGATCGTCTTCAGCTTTTGAAGCCTTTCCAGCCTTGGGACGGAAAGACCCCGACTGACCTTCCTATCCTCATCAAGGTCAAGGGCAAGTGCAGTGAGTTTAGACTCCTTGATTGTGGTGTTTCCTTTTTAGTTGATCATTTCTTTGTCTATAGCAACTGACCACATTTCTGCTGGTGGACCTTGGCTCAAGTACCGTGGACACCTTGAGAACATCTCTCGTGAGTGTCCTCTATTGTGGAGTCTGTCTTTACGTTGTGTTCATGGCCTGAGTCAGAAAACTGCCTGATTGGCGCTATCAACTCGGAAAATGGTGAGGCCAACAAGGTCAAGAACCAGTTCACTGGTGAATACGGAGGTGTCCCTCAGGTCGCCGCTTACTACCGCGAGAAGGGCATCAAGTGGGTGGTTATTGGTGACCACAACTACGGTGAAGGTTCCTCCCGTGAACATGCTGCTCTCGAGCCCCGTTTCCTCGGTGGTCTCGCTATCATTGTCAGGTCCTTCGCTCGTATCCACGAGACCAACTTGAAGAAGCAGGGCATGCTTGCTTTAACCTTCGCCAACCCTGAGGACTATGAGAAGGTTCGACCTGATGACAAAGTTGACATCCTGGGATTGGAAAGCTTTGCTCCTGGAAAGAACCTCACCTTGGCGTTGAAGCATGCGGATGGTTCGAAGGAGGAGATTTCTCTCGCTCATTCCTTCAACGAAGGCCAGATCGAATGGTTCAAGGCTGGCTCTGCTCTCAACTTGGTACGTTCCCCTGGCTCTAAGTATCTGCATGCGAGTATAAGCTGACCGGTTTTTCAGATGGCTGCTAAGGCTAAGGGTCAGTAAGCAGTTGCATTCCAATCTTGCATGTAGACCAGACAAAAGAGAAAACGAGAGGGGATTTCTGTAGTGGTGTTGTCGATGTGTTGGTTGTGGATAGGTGGAAGGGATGCATGAATTTCAGGATTCATTGCTTCCCGTCCAGATAGATGTGGCAAGTTTGGGTTGGCTAACTCATTCATCTTTGCCTTGTCGTTGAACCTCGTTCCACTTCATCTCAACAAGATGGATAGACACAGGAACCTGTAAAAATACTCACTTTTTCCTTGCATAATCCTTTTTATTTCTTTTTTTCCCCTCATGCATCCACTTTTCCTCTCGCTCTATCTTCGCGTACGCTACTAAGTACAGTGGGTGTACATCATGACTGACTACGACGAATAAAAGACGAGGTTAAAAGGATACAGATGTGGTTGTCCTGAGTCCTCCCACTAAGAACTATCTTTTGAACGTTTGGTGGGTCACTGTGCATTGGGCGGTAGTTTTGGATGGATGCACGTGACCATCGCCTAATTTCGCGCACTCCGTCGCGACGTCCTTGACGTAATTTGAGCTTTTTTTCACGATATGGCATCTACATCTTCAATGGCACCCTCGACCTCACTCGAGTCCAATTCATCACTTTCTCCAAAAGAAATAGAAGAATTGAAAGCAGCAACATTCCAGCGATTGCATCCTAGAGTGTATCTTGAACGTTTTTTGAACGAGGGTGTCAGACCCGATGGACGGAGTATAAGCTCGAGTTCGAGCTCGAACCAAATGGATGTCGACGTAGATGACGCGTGGAGAAACGTTGAGGTTAATGTTGGTGGGGAATCTTGTTTTTGACTCTATTTCCTTCTACCCCCTTCAGATTCTTGCTGTTGAATTGCACCACATTCACTCTTCCTTCCTTCCCCGTCAAGATGAAATTGGCGCTAGTACTGAAGTTTCTTCGCTTGTGGTGTTTCAGGGTCGATATCTACTGCTTCTGGATCTGCACTCGTCCGCCTAGGAAATACCACGATCGTATGTGGCGTCAAAGCTGAGATTTGCGAACCTGAGTTGGACAAATCGGATGAAGGATTTTTAGGTTCGCTAGACTTTTATCTCTTCCTGTATCACAACTAACCATACGCCGCGATGCAGTCCCCAATATTGACCTCCCTGCTCTTTGTTCTCCCAAGTTTAAACCTGGCCCGCCGACGGAAGAGGCGCAGGTTCTTTCCGAAAGAGTAAATGAAGTTTTCGTAGAACACAATATCCTCCCGCTCTCGTCTTTGTGCATCTGCCCCGGAAAATCTGCCTGGGTGCTTTATGTCGACGCAACTGTGATCAACTACGATGGGAATGTGTTCGATGCAGCCATTTTGGCTATGATTTGTGCTCTCAGAGATAGTAAATTCTTTTTTTTTCACTGATTCAGCTTTTCTGGTCTGATTGTACAAAACGACCCAGCTAGGCTGCCTCATGCAACGTATGACTCCGAGCTGAACCGCACAATCTGTACTCGACCGGATTCAGACCCATCCAAACCTGCCGTGAAGCTCATGCTGCAAGAAGATTTGCTCCCTCTGGCATTTTCATTTGGGGTGTTTGCGGGGTGCGTACGTTGTACTCTATTTGGTTGCTCTCGAGATATTTTTGTTACGTGGATCACTGAGGCGTCCTTCTGCTTCTGTCTTCCTCGCAACATTTTGAGGGTTGGTTCTTCGATCATTAATGTTTATACTAATGTGGTTTGGCTTCGATCTCCTGCCTTTAGAACTCATATTCTCGCGGACCCTACAGCGTTCGAAGAGCCTCTTTTGGACTCCACAGTCTCCGTCGTGCTGGATGCGCGTGGAAATGTTCTAGCTGCATCCCAACTTGGGGCTGGTATCAGGGGGTCTTACGAGGAAGCAGGTAGCACCATGGACGGGGCGGGAAAAGATACCCTGACGGAGTGTATTGCGTTGGCCAAAAAACGACACGGAACTTTGAAAAGAACGGTGTATGGATGAACCTTTCTTTCGTTTCCTCAGAATAGACTTTATGCTGAGACTCCGATACGAGCGTGAAATCCTAATGATCAGAAACTCCTAAGTAGCAGATCCTGAGAAGTGACGCAGCTATTTCAAAAAGATGTCCTAATGCTGCAGCGCAACTTCCCTGATTGTTCTGCAGGTTTGAGCCCTTCAACTTACTAAACCTGTTCATCTGTACAGTTGAGGAGACCGAAGTATATCCTTTGAAAGGCAGAATTAGACACGAGGAACACGGGAGTCATATAGCCAAGATATCGATTTGCTGACAAGAGTACTTATACATGTCCCGTGCACCTGGACTTCATTTAAGTGAATTGCCCAACCTGTGATTCTTTCCGCCTCTTTACTCCTTCCGAAGGGAATACTTCACCTTGAAATAGTGACTCCCACTAAATTTGCTACGACAGATGTGTGTCATGATGGAGGAAGACAATGGTTGATTCTCCTCGCAGATCTCCCGTAGATCCTTCTAAAGATCTCTCAACGCTCATCTCCAGACCAGAGATTCAATGGATCGTCTGAATCTTGTAAATGAAATTTGTGAAAGACGACAGGTAGCTTGGTGGAGAAGTAAAGCAACGTGGACTAGATATTTTTCAAAATGAGCCTAACAATAGTGTGTAGTTCACTTGAGCGGATAATAGGCATCAGAAACTAGAAGGACCGCCAAGGGGGAATCCTTTGGCAGCTATCTGAGCGAGGAAAATGCTGGTTTCTGCCATGATAACAAGTCTACCATCTCCTGCAAATACCATATTCGCAGAAGTGGTGCCTAAGAAAAATTTGCCGAGAAGTGTCCCTTCAGAGTTCCAAACCTGTGGAAAAACGCAATCAATGACGATGGGAGTCAACTAAAAATCATACATATTCACCTGCACCCCATCACCGCATCCGCTGTAGATGTTGCCATTGGTGTCCAGTTGAATTCCATCAGGAACCCCAGCGTCTGAGTAGGCTAGAACTCGTCGGTTCTTGAAAACGTGGGAGACCGGATCCACGTCGAAGGCGTAACTGTCATGAGTAGTGATCAACATCTGGCAATACCCTGGGTGCGAATGAAATCGTGCGCCTACATGCTGGCAGGTTCTGTTTGATTATTTCCAAGAAAACCACCAGATGATCCGGTGTCTGTTCTGCCAAAATATTTGAATACCACGATGAGAATAAGAAAGCAAGAAAGGGTATTCACACGTAGGCAATAGTTCCATCCATGCTGAACGCTACACCATTGCACCTGTCAAACCCGTCCGCAACGACTCGCACCGCGCCTGTGTCCGGGTCGAAACGATAAACCTGATTTGGCATGAGGGGAGCCGGACGGAAATTATTTAGGAAACCATATCTAAAGCATGCCGTCGGTAGATTATTAGCATATGTGGTGGAACAACTTGAGAAGTGGAAAAAAAAAATTATAACTCAATACGAACGTGACGTCAGTAAAGAATATCTTTCCGTTAGTAGGGTGAACCTTGATATCATTCAAAGAGTTGAATTGTCGGCCGAAATAGTTGTCCAGGAGCACTGTGACGTTATACGGAGGCAGTGGATTCACAAGTGCAATTGAAGGTGGCAAAGGGCCACGACCTGATGTGATAAAAAGTAGAGAGGATTTGTACGGCCCTGTTCCTCCGTTCGTCATCTGATACGAATAAATATCTGAGCCAGATCTTGGGCTGTAGAGAAATTCATTCAAACCTGTATCGTATCTGGCAGATCCAGCTAATGTCGAAAAACATCAAATGACTGACAAAGAATGTGATTTAGAGACTCACTTCAGTTACGGGCACATTCACAGGACCTGAAGCTGTCGCGGCTAGAGCCGCCTCGACATCCTTTAAGCTGATCTTTCCAACTTTACTATTGTGGTTTAGATCGCTCATTCCTAGAGGACCGCCATCATTTGCAGCAAAAAACACTTCATCAGTTGGTTCGTTGTAGATAGGTGCCTCATGGGCGAATGCAAAAGTAGCATTCGAGGCAACCTGACGGATCGAAGCGTTGGGTCCCAGAATCGACAGAAATTCCTCGTTGAACACCTGGAAAAAAGGTGGTGCGGTACCTGTAGGGTTGAAGAATGTTTCATTATCGAAAGATGATTCACGAAACGTTGCATTTTGCCCCATTACGGCGAAGGAACGGGGATCGATAAACTGTGATACAAAAAATCCAGTCATTAAACTTAATATCTCGTAGTGAGAAAATGAAGTGGAACGTGGTACTCACAACCGCTTGAGACGGAAGCTGAAAGGAAGTAGCAGCATCATTACTGCTCGAGGTGGCAAGCACCAACGCTGCACAAGCGATAGCAGCTGCAGTTACGATGGTCTTTATATTCAACATCGAACGTTGGGGTTCTTTCGCGCTGTCGTCGTGGCTTGGTTTTTCTGGGGCCATCTTCGCTAGATCGCGTGATGCCCAGCATCTAAGACCTCAACGGTCCTCTAGAACACTGCATGGTCCCGGGCCGTGATATAGGATTAGCGAAGGAGAGGTCATTTGAACGAATGGCGCTACATATATACCTGACGATTCTGTTAAGCTCTGTAAGCTGCAGAGATGGGAACAGAGAAGTCCAGAATGAGCTGTAAAAAGATATACTTGTAGATTTTTTGGTACTACCGTGTAGGCACGCGTTCAGGGAAGAAGAAAGGTGAATCAGCACGTGTACGTAACTGCCTTTGTGTGAGTGCGGCGCACGCGTGCGACACTCGTCCAGACTCCAAAAGACTCCAAAACTTTAACTCTCTTCCCGGTCCCTTCATCTGCGGGTTGAATGCAATCAAGCACTTTCTATCCAATTACTCTTCTTGTATCGTCCCCTGGATTTTCACCTCCGGAACAAACACATGTCCACCTTCGCCTTCTTCAATTTTAAACACGTTATAACTAAGCAAAAAGCAGCGTCACCGTCAGGAGAGTTCAACGGAGTCAGAAAATACGTCAATTCTATGTCTCACGTTTTTTGGTGTGCCGTTATCTTTTCTTACGACTTTTTCAAGGTTTCTGATGGGAAGTTTTGCTGAACAGTTGAATGAATATTTTCTCGTGACAGTTTTCTCTGTGAACGACATACGAATGCGACGGAGACAAACCCCGGCGAACCAACGCGGGAGAGCAACTGCATTACCCTTTCGAGCGGTCCCAGTTCGATCGGATTCGCGCTAGAACAGCAGCGAAATCTTCCAACTCTGAGTCTCTTATCTGAGGCGTTCTCTATACAATTCTCGGCCCATCCGGCATTTTTTTTACTGGGTGATGGCTGATGAGATGGCGGATTTTTTCCTTCTATTTCAAGACACCTTAAAAACGACAATGCGCAGGGATCTTGGTCGGAATCATCACCAAGTCCGCCTCCACGCTTATTCTTGACTAAATATCATACTATTCGGCGTAAAGCCTCTTTCAATTCAGACCGTGCAACCGTATCGTTGATTCGGGGGGTCAGAAATTCTACTATTTACAGACCTGCTCCCGCCAAACCTTCACGTCCCCCTCATCATGTTCCCGCTACCCACGACTACGTTAACTCAAAATTTTCCGGTTATTAGAGGAGTTCGATGGTTCAACGTCGCAGTCCTCACTATCACGCCGTCTATTGCGCTTTTTGGCCTATGCTGGGTACCTTTGCATAGCCAAACAGCGTGGTTCTCGGCCTCGTATTATGTATTCACCATGTTAGGTGAGCTTACATGCTCCATTCGTTTTGTTGCTCTCTACATGTCTCCTTTCCAGGTATCACTGCCGGTAAAATGATAGCCACTACATTCGAAAATGGGGCATGCTTATAAGATTGGCGCATTCATAGGATATCACCGGTTGTGGTCACATAGATCTTACAACGCGTCCTTACCTCTTCGGTGGTTCCTGATCTTTGGAGGTTCCAGTGCGGTACAAGGTTCCTGCTATTGGTGGTCTCGAGCGCATCGCTCTCACCATCGCCACACGGATACTGATCGAGACCCGTACGACTCCAACCGAGGTCTTCTCTGGACACATATAGGCTGGATGCTCTTTAAGACTGACCTCCGCTCCGGCACCGCGGACATTTCTGACCTTCGGAAAGACCCGCTAGTCCAACTGCAACACGAGTGGTACTTCATCTTTGCCTTGTTTTTCGGCCTTGTGTTACCTTCTATCCTACCGGGTTTACTTTGGAATGACTGGAAAGGCGGTTTTTACTTTGCTGGCGCCCTACGCCTTACTGTTGCTCATCATGTCAGTGAATACTTGCCGTAAACTCATTAAGTTGTGACTGAGACGTCTGAATAGAGTACTTTCTGCATCAATTCTATCGCTCATTACCTGGGTTCAACGCCGTATGACGACAGACTTACCCCCCGTGATCATTTTCTGTCAGCGATTTTGACAATGGGGGAGGGCTACCACAACTTTCACCATCAATTCCCGATGGACTATCGGAATGCTTTTTTGTGGTATCAGTACGATCCCACTAAATGGTTTATTGCTAGTTGTAAATTCCTGGGACTAGCCGACAACCTTCGAGTATTTCCAAACAATGAAATAATCAAAGGTGCTTTGACAATGAAGTTAAAACAGTTGAAACAAGTTCAGGATTCCGTGTCCTGGCCAACCCCTTCAGAAGAGTTGCCAATTGTTACATGGGAGACGTGTAAGTGTAATAGCGCTTACACCCAACGTTCGGTACCTGAACAACTACAAACACAGATCAAGAAGAGTCCAAATCGCGTACTCTGATCCTTGTTTCTGGCTTCGTCCACGACGCGTCGTCATTTCTAGATCAACATCCTGGCGGTGCTACTCTGTTGACAAAAAACTCAGGCAAAGACATGACTGCGGCCTTTTTTGGAGGGATCTACGCCCATTCGAACGCTGCGCATAACGTACGAGTTTCATCTATTTTGTTTTAGCGCCACTGACTGACTACTCGCCGATTCGGAAGTTGTTATCCATGATGAGAGTGGGCGTACTTGTAGGGGGCGTGGAAACACCCGCGGAGCACACTATTTCACCTTCTCAGCATTTGTACATCACCGAAAGATCACGTTGATGGCTCTCTAGACTTTTTCTGGTTACGACTGTACTGGATATCCAAAGCATTAGTCGAAATTAACCAGCCGAGAGAGATTTTATAGACATGCAAGATGTGCTATAATCGTATCGGTACCGAGCAAAATGAACGACAACTCTCATTCGTATGTCAGTTACGGTTTGTTTGAATGTTCTCGGGATCTCGGCGTACTGCCTCGTCTTTTTGTTTGCAAAAAAAAAAAAAAAAAGGTATTTCCTTATGGTATGTGTCGCGCTGTGAAACATCGCGAGGCCCGCTAACTTGAACAGGACCTCCGATGCGTCAGAAGCTCAAGATGTGTGCATTTGGCAAGTGGGCATCGTAGACAACCTAAGTCGTAGTACAAATTCCTCAGCTGATCTTCTACTCATGTTTGACTCCGCTCACATAACAACTCTCCACACCGGAGATATGTCAATTTAACCTCCATTTGGCTTTAGAATACCGGCATGAAGCAATTGCTTGGGTGCCCTTCACGACAATACTTTAGTATTTATGTCTTATCTCATGAGGTAGAGTCTCCTCATACCCTGTTATTTATTCCCCATGGCTGTGCTAATGAAATCCATCCGTTCCTACAGGGCCTTTCCTTATGGGTACGCTCCGCGGAGATGCATAGTGTTGATAAGTGTGGTTTTCAGCGCCCGCACAAAGGAAATTTACCTGCACCTCTGGTAAGCTTATCAATTACGCCCCCCTGACATTTTTTCATCAGCCGAACCCGGATTTCTCGCCTCGAGAAGTACATAAACCAAGGGTGACCGTGCTAAGAACAGACCTTTGAAAAAGTACTCCAACTTTCTCTGCTCGATGGCACACATTGAAACTACTGTAACTACTCCCTTGGGGGAAGTGCCTTCAAATCTGTCCGTACCACAATTCCTGCTCGATGGATTCAAACACAACACCCGCCCGGAACGACTGGCGAGCACACCGTGTCTGATTGACGACGTGACTGGCGAGCGGATATTCATCGACCAGGTGCGTCTCATTACACTTCCCTCCCGACAGGTGCTCATCCCATCCTGTAGTTGCGGGAGCGTACCCAACACCTCGCATCCGCAATCCAAGCCAGCTGGAACCCCAGTATGTCCCTTGCCCATTGCTGTTGTCAAAGCTGTTCTTGACAGATTGTTTTCGGAGATGCGGGAGATATCGGTGAGTCTGTGCGCTACCGGCTAGCCGATTCCGTCGGGAACTCACCAGTCTTCTCGACGCTAGTTTCGATTATGAGCTTCAATCATATTAGTGGGACATATCTTCTAGCTTGACCTGGATGGCTGACTGACGGCATGGAGTTAGATTTCGCGCCGTGCGTATGGGCCACTCATCGCCTAGGCGGCATAGTGGCGTAAGTCCTGTCGTTCCTGCAGCCTTGAGGCGATGTTTACCAGGCCTTACAGAACTTTAAGTCCGACCTTGTCTGTTGGCGAGCTCGGTAAGTCACTGGTGAGCTAGCCGATGACGAGCATTAGCGCTGATGGGAGTTATTCCATTTCATAAGTACATCATCTGACTATTGCACGCCCTGCTCTGTTCTTTGTCCATGTTGACTGCCTTGCCGTCGCGCTTGAAGCTGCATCAGAAATTCTTCTTCCTCTCGATCGTATCGTCATTCTCGGCAGCTCAAGTACATCTGCTTCTGCACATTCGTTCCCGTCTTTTGACGACCTGATACAACAAGGGAAGCTACTTGCTCCTATTATCGAGAAGCCATTCAAGGAAGGCGAAGCGAAGAGAAGAATTGCATTCCTTGCCCCTTCATCGGGTACTACTGGAGTCCAAAAGGTACGCGATAAAGTTCTGAAGGTCATAGTATCAGTGTTCCGGAGAAATTGTGAACGGGTGCTTTTCAGGCTGTTTCTATATCACACTTCAATGTTATCAGCATCATCATACAAGCTGCGACCTTCAATCGAATTGGTGATAAATATATGCCATGGGAAGACCGAAGGTTCCGTCCAGGTGATGTCTGTTGTGGATGTAAGCCCTGCATATGCTTTTTCCATTCCATTCAAGCTGAGCATCAGCTTAATGTGCAGTTCTGCCACTCTACCGTGAGTACTCCGTACCTCTCTAGAATATCGTAGAGACTAAAAAGGCCTAGATATATACGGCCTAGTCTATAATGTAAGTTGAAAGTCCTTTGTAAGAGCATTCAAAGGCTTAGATCAATCCTTTCAGCTACATTTTATGCTCTATGCAGGAGTGCGTTGGCCTTTCCCTTGTATCCAGGGGCAGTACTTACTCGGACACAATCTGGTTCATTAGATGACACTCGTCCTCGCCCCCAAATTTCATTTCGAGAGCTTCTTACAAAGTATCGAACGGTATCAAATGACACATCTAACGTAGGTAT
>RCHF01000370.1:0-13648 GCA_003987895.1 Neonothopanus nambi | reverse complement strand
GAAAAAGGGCGAGTTTATGACGCGTATACGCGACACTGTCAGGAATGTCAGCGACAAGTTTGCTCCGCAAGGTCGGGTACGTCCGATTCCTGGTCGGGCCGTTATCGGAAAACCGATTCTTCTGAACGCCAATGAAGGACCAGTGCTCCCAATGACTTCGAAGGATACATCGTCCAGTCCCTTTTCCGACCCAAGTGGTGTTACGGTATGCACATCCCGCACTATTTTTTGAAGAGTTTCTGATCCCTTATTCCCGTAGTCTCCTCCTGCTGTTCATTTTGAGGAAGGATTGACTCGACAGCCTTCCACAGGTTCCACTGAATCGTCTGCCTCCATACGGACTCATGCAAATGAAGCTGTCGTACAAAGAGCGACGCGCCACCCCTCGGTCTCTAGCCTTCCGACTGGCCCCACTCGACCTCGCCTCGTACCTTTCACCAGTGTTACCCGTGTGCCTGTCCCTCAGGTTGTCACTTCCTCACCTGTTCAATCAGATGGATCTGGTTCCATGTTGAGCGCAAGAGTGACCAGCCAGAAAGCAACGATATGGAAGCAGGACGAGGCGAAGACTGGTTCGAGCAATAGTGGGGACGATCTTAGTATGGGCATTCATTATGTTCGTGCCTTGGGGGGAGACTCTCCATCAGGAAATTCCATTGCTGATGCTCACCCATCGACATGCACCGTGTCCACTCATTTCCGTTCGTCTTACTCTCTCGAGTCGCCTGATTCTGGACTGCAAGACGGCACGCTCAGGTTCATTGCTGGGATTGATTGTAAATTCGAGTATCATATTCCTGTTGAGGGGGCAGGTAAAAAGCTTGAGACGAGGTTGGCTTCGGGAGATGCCATTCCAGAGTTCATGTTCTTCGATTTGAGAACGCGGGGTGGGAAGATTGAGATGTATGGGCTGCCCTCGATTCAGGATGTTGGAGAGTGGGATGTGAGGGTCATTTCATCTGATGATGGGTCTTGCGTTTGCAGGATCATTTTGCAGGTCACTCCACAATCGAGGGCCACATGATGTAGTATATTCATTCATTCCTTAATTTCGTTCAAGATTCCCTTGTATTGACTATACCAGCTACACTGTATCATCACCACCATAGATTTGTATAGCTTAACTATGTACTCAAAACTATCGTCAAACTAGAATTTGTGTCACTACCTTGGATGTCAAAAGTCTTCTGTTTGGAGATCTTGCGCAGCTTTCATAGGCTCGTAGAGACCATGCTGGTCGCCTAGTCCATATGTCAGCGTCAAAGACTTGAATATCCGTGGATGAGTTTCCAGCTTGAAGTGAATGAGTGAGAATGCGCAGAAGCGACAATGATTGCTTCAAAAGACTTACAAGCGCTATTACATCTTCTAACAAGTGTGCCTGTCCAACGGCCATCCCCATTCCCGCACCTTCATAATTTGCGTTCACGATGTGAACATGGAAGTGATCTAAATGAAATAGGAACTTCTTGAGATTTTGACGTAAAACGATACAAGGGAATGCGAACGTACAATAGCTTGGTTGATAATGTATCCACATTCTCAAGCCTCCTGGTCCAATACCCCACCTTCCCTTCGTTATTCGGTAGGCTTCACGTCGGATGGCCTTCAGGAGACTTATATGGTTCATACTAGGCTGCGTTGTAATCGTGTTATCTGTGACAGCAGCAGTTTCGTCGACAAGTTTACGCCTCTTGGCCTGACTTTGACTGTCTTCGGATTGGGACAGATCACCTCGCAAGTCGCGCAAGCTGCGTATATTCGGATCGCGTACGATGGCAACGAGGTATAGGCTTCCGACTGTATGAAGATCCCATTTCATATCTGGTAGAATGATGAAATCGGCGGAGGAGAAGAGGACTTTGTTCTGTTCGGCGCGTCCTTCGAGGATTTCTGTTACCCTGTGTGTAGAGTACCAAGTATTAGAAAAGCTTTGGATGGATTTATGAGGATAGACGAACCATCTGGTTCTTTCAGGCGGAAAACTGGCTATGTAGGGTTTGGTGACCCTCTCATAGAGCTCGGGCGTCTCGCGTACGAGGATGGATGTTTGCTTGGTGTACTGCGACATGGTATGAGATACTCATTCTGAGGTATATCCGAGGGGTAACGTTAACATACCTTCCTGACATGAACATCGGTAGCTGGACAAATGATGTTGACTTTGACGTCTCCCTGAGGCTGCTTTGCTTCAGACACAGAGGAAGACAGCCAGCCAGAGAGCCAGGTATACTATTCACTTGACAAGATATCAAGACGTTTCTTAGTCTAGAGAACATTTGATAGTGAAAGAACGCACGATATCTGTCGACTCCATCAGGTCCATCCTGCGAATCAGTACGCTACCTTCATCGCTCCCAAAGAATGACTTGGCGGCTTCCGACGAGAAAGCTGTCTTTTCGACTCGGATGATAGCTCTCAGACGGTCGTTAGTTTGACTATCAGACGTGTTAGATGGTGTCTGGCTTGAGGCACTGGCGGGGTTGTTCCATGATGAAGAAAGAGTTCCAAGTAAAGTCAAACGGCATTCCTCTGGCTCTGGGGGCGTTGGACGATTGGCATTTATCAACGTTGTAAGAACAAAGAGTACTGGCTTACCCTCGTTGAGTATCTCATCTAGTTGAAATGAATTCAAAAGCGCCACAGCCATCTGGACTGCTTGAGAGTGGAAGTCCAAGTACTTATGCTGCATACAAACACTACTCGCATTTCGTGTACCACTAGCTCAACAGTACATACTCAGAAAGAGCACAGATATGGTGAGTTGATATGCATTAATCAAAGCAAGTTTTTGAGCGAGTTGCGGGAAATAAAAAGAAAAAAAAACGACAGCAGAGTAAATGAAACTAGAGTAACAGGCCAACCCCTTTGTCGCTCCCCAACTCTCCGGTGAAATGATCCATGAACAATCGGTATATGTACACGAAGAAGAAGCTCCGGGGTAAACAAGGGTATCGCCAGTGAAAGCGATGTCTATGATCATGATTTCCAGATGAGGATCGCGAGGGATCCAACATAGAAATAAATGAAATGTTTGGTTTCTGGAGACAGAGTCAGTCATTTTGGTTCGACATTCATAAAGAAGAGGATTTAGTATATAGAACAGATCTGACGCGTACTACTTTGCACACTCGATCATATGCAACGACAGGTGTTACGATGATGATGAGGACATTTTATCGATGACTTACCATGAGTCACGTAGCTCCCAAAGTTCTTTCCGACAACCACATGCCATGTAGGACCGTGTCTTCGGTCAAACTCTTTCTTGATCTGGGCCGCAATATCCTTCTCGATATTGTATTTCTCCAGCGCTGCCGACGCGATGTCGACACTCTCCTGCTGCATCTCTTCACTCATATCCACATTCTTTATTATTGCCTTGGGGGCAGCACCACTGTCAGCTGCTCCCTTTGGCCCCGAGCTGGTGTCGGTTGATGAAGAGGTCGGCGCGTCGAGTCTCTCAGCCATTGATTACAGACGAAAGGAAGGGTAGATCTAGAGAAATTTGTGAGCTCTCATTGCGTGTTCAAATAGAGAGAGAAAGATTTGCCTTGTGGGATAAGCAAGGAGGCGTAGATGTGTTGTCCGTATTCTAGTGGCACCTTCACGATCACGTGGTGTCGGAGTATATTACTCGCTTCCCCACGACCCCACACTCTCAGCCGTTCTTCTCCATACGACGACTGAGAGAGTGAGTCCTTGTATTCCTTACCTATCCACAGTACTCTGACACTACTACATAGCTTACGCGTGTCGTACGTTGTTTTAGGTACAGTCATATACAGCCGTTCTTCTCCATACGACGACTGAGAGACTTACGCGTGTCGTACGTTGTTTTAGGCACCGGTTCACAGGTTATGGGCCTCCTTTTCTAGGTTCCTTTTACTTTTTACGGTCTCGCCCAAGCTCTTTCACGCAGTCCCGGCTCCTGCGCGTCCTCGCCTTTTGTGTTTCTGTGTTTTTTGAGCTGTGGCTCTCCCTACCCTCTTCTGTCTTTAGGTTGCGACCTCGCCTTGTTTTTTACCCTTCGGCGTTTGCTCTGCGGATACTCTCGCCATGACTACTCGCACTGGCCGCATCTACGGTACTGTGCCTGCGACGGGTTCGAACGCCATTCCACTGGTTGCCCTGCCGTCCCGTCCCTCTAATCCTTTTTTGAACGCGTTCGATTTTACGTATGGTACTTCTTCTCCTTCTCCTCCTTCCTCTGATCCATTTCGCGTTTCTGCACCTGTTTCTGATTTTTCATCTACCCTTACCTCTGTTCCTGATTCTCTTCCGCTTCCTCGTGATCCCGCTTCGCATTTGTTCCCTCCTCCTGTTCCTCCTGCGGTCGCCTCTACGCCTCCTTCTCTCTCTGTTCCTTTCACTTCTTTTTCCCCTCGTAATCCTTTTCGTCCACCTCACGCTCCTGCGCCACCTCGTGTTTTTTCTTCTTTTGGTCCTTCCTTTCCGCCTCCTCCTCTTCCGGTTTTGTCTTCCTCTTTTCCTCCTCCTCCTTCTGTGCCACCTGCTTTTCCTCTTCCTCCTTCTGCACCGCCTCCTTTTCCTCCTCCTTCTGCGCCGCCTGCCGTACCTTTGCCTGCCTCTTTGGATACCTCTCTCCCCATTCCTTCTGTTTCTTCTTTGCCTACTCCTGATTTGTCTTCTCGTTCTGTTGGTACTTGTCCTTCTTCTCTTTCCTTGCCTACTACTACCCATATTCCCATTCTTAAGGGTCGGGACTCTTGGCATCAGTGGTTTGAGGCTGTTATTGCCATGCTCCTTCACCTCCGTGTTCGCTCTCATGTTTGTGATGAGCCCCCTCTGGGTGTCCCCCGCACCTGTTGGAACACGCCGGCTCCAATGCCGTCTGGTGATTTCGCGGATCCCGCTGTAGCGCTGGCTTATGACTCTTGGTGGCGTGATGACCTTGTCGCGTCCCATGTTCTGACCTCTCGCCTTTCACCGGATGTCCTTCCACTTCTTCCCGAGCAGGTCTCTTCCATTACTGGCGTCCCTCGTACGGCTCGACAGATTCTTGAGGCTCTGCGGTACTTTTGTGGTACTGCTAACTTTGCTCATGCGGCGTTGACTAAGGATCGTCTTTTTAATCTGGTGTGCGCGCCTGGTAATGTTCAGGCGTTCATCTCTAGTTGGCGAGCGGGTGTCAATTCCCTTCGTGCGGCACATTATGAAGTTCATTGGGCTGAGGCGCTCCTGTCCTTTGTTAATAATCTTCCTTCTGGTTTTGTCTATGAGGCTGTGCGCAGTCAGGCCTACTCTGCCTTGGCCTCTGGTTCTGTTTCTCCTGTGGTGTTCGACGAGATCCTGCATCTTGCGGATGTTCATCGTATGGGCTCTTCTATGCATGGGAAGGCTCGTCATCGCGATCGCGATCCTGGGGGTGGTTCCTCTTCTTCGTCCTCTACCTCGGTATCCTCCTCGAATCAGTCTACATCTCGCGTTCCCTCAACTTCGTCTTCCTCTACCTCTCGTGCACCTCAAGGACGTACTCCCCAAGCGAACCTTGTTCAGTCTACAGCTGAGCGTAACACTATGTCTGCCACACCTGAAGATAGCAGTGTTATTGTGCCTCCTGTACATACCGAGACCTTATCCGATAGTGTACCGGAACCCTGTACTAGCGACATCCCAAATGATATCTCCTCTTTTGACCACTACGCCCTGTTCTCCTCCTCAGCTCCTAAGTCTATCGACTTTGCCACCACTGATCTTGATGATTTGCGTAGTTCTGATCCGGACGCATACCGGACTATCCTTGCGCGCTTCAACGTCGCCTTGGATTCTGGAGCGAATCGTCACTTGATTCGTGACCGAGCGAAGTTTTGGTCCTTTAACTCTCAGGATACAGTTTCAGTCCGCACGGCGAATTGTGGTACTCTCGGTACACTTGGCTCTGGGGAAGTCCGCTTCCGGATGCCCGATCTCTCTGACCCTAGTATATCCATTCTCTGCATACTTCAGGGCTGCTACCTTGCCCCAGATCTTCCCCTTGATCTCCTTTCTGTTGGTGCCCTGGTGGAAGACGGCATGTCCTTCCACATGGAGGGATCTTCTGCAGTTCTGGGTCTTCCTAAGCCTTCGTCACGAACTCTTGGGGGTGTCATTGTTAACCGCTTGTCTTTCCTCAACTGTGAATTCCTGTTGCCTCCAGACCAGGTTCCCTCCGTGGCCCTCGCTTCCTTTGTTCCTAGGGTATTGGATGGGGAGCTGTGGCATGAGCGCCTCGCTCATTGTGGGAAGGATCTCGTTAACAAGATCCTAACAGGTTCATTCACGCGAGGTATCCGCTGGAATGGTAAGCCGAAGAAGGGTCATTGTACGGCTTGCATCGAGGGCAAGCGACCTGCATCACCGTATGCTTCTCTGGGTTCTCGTGCCTCACGGCCTCTTGAGCTTATTCACATGGACACCTGTGGACCTATGCCTGTTACGTCGCCTCATGGTTTTAACCATTTCCATGTCCTTCTTGATGACTGCACGGGTGCTTTCTCCGTCAAGCCAATCGCGAAGAAGAACCATGCCGTGGACCATGTTCGAGCGACTCTGGCAGTTTGGGAGCGAGTCTTTGAGCTCCGTGTTGGCTCCTTCCGCTTCGATGGTGCTAAGGAACTTGCGCTGGGTGAAATGGCTACTTTGTTCGCCGAGCGAGGTATTGTTACTCAACAAACCGCTCCGTATGCGCATCAGCAGAATGGGAAGGCTGAGCGATTGATTCGTACTTTGGAAGATGATGTTCAGGTCTTATTGGCTGCCTCGGGTCTACCTATGTCTTTCTGGGAGGATGCCGTTTTGACTGCTGCTTATGTTCGTTTTCGTCTTCCCTGTGCAGCCTCCGGTGATGTCAGCCCTTTCGAGCGGATGCATGCGGAGAAGCCTGACCTCAGTCATCTTCGTGTCTGGGGGTGCCGTTGCTGGGTGCACATTCCTACTGAGCTTCGTACCAAGGCCGGTCCTCGTTCCTTTGAAGGCATCTTTGTTGGTTACGAGGAAGGTCGTGTTGGTTGGAGGGTCCGTGACCTTCGTGGTCGCTACCACTTTAGCAGGGATGTGGTTTTTGACGAGTCTGCTTTTGGTCGTTTGAGCTCCCGCTCTTCTCCTTCGTCTTCCACGACCTCGGGTCCGGTTTCGGGGGGAACCGTTCCTGGGGGTGTGCCTCTTAGTCGTCCTTCTCGTGTGGCGCAGTCCACTGAGCGGGGTGCAGCTTGGAAGGCAAACATTGCGGCACGGGATGAGCACCTGTGGGCTTTGCGGTCTAAGCGTGGGGGTGCTTTGCCAGAGCAGTCTGTGGAGGCTCTTCAGGATTTCACTGCACTAGCTTTGCTGTCCACGTCCTTGGATCCAGACCCAGATCTCATGAGTCTGGATGACTATGAGCGGGATGTCGTGTGTGAGGCTGTGGCCTTCTCAGCGATCCCGTTGACTCCCTTGCCAGAGAAGCGCTCTCGTTACCGGCTGCCAGCTGGTTATGATATGAAGAAGCCGCCAAAGCATCAAACGGAGGCCTATGCTCGTCCTGACGCGGATTCCTGGGTCGAGGCAGAGAAGCGTGAATTGGGTAGCCTCCGCGCTCGAGGGGTGTTTACTCCAGTTACTGATCGTGAGGGTCAACTTCTGGTTGGTCTACGTTGGGTCTACGACTTCAAGTATGACGCGGACGGGAATATCATTAAGTATAAGGCGCGACTCGTTGCCCAAGGTTTCACGCAGCGTCCAGAGGACTGTGGTACAACGTCTTCACCGGTCATCCGAATGACAAGTATTCGTTTGCTCCTGGCGCATGCGGCGGCATATGATCGGTTGCTTTTCACTTTTGACTTCACTACTGCGTTCCTGAATGCTCCTCTGTCTCAGAAAGTCTATGCCCGTCAGATTCCTGGCTATCCCGAAGCTGACCCGTCAATGGTTCTGCGCCTTGAACGCGCTCTCTATGGCTTGAAGCAAGCTTCGCGTGAGTGGTACGAGACCCTTACAGCCTGTCTCCTTAACGACATCGGTCTGCGCCGGTCTGAGCTCGACAATGCTGTCTTTCATGGTCGATGGTCAAAGCCTCCCCGCTCCTCCATCCCTTCTCTGCCTGAAGGTGAAGACCTGGAGATCACTGTGGGGGTGCACGTGGATGATGGCCTCGTTGAGACTAACTCGGAGCCCTTGTACCTTTGGCTGATCTCTGAGCTCGCCAAACGTTTCGAGGTAACAAATCTTGGTCCGGCGATCATGTACGTTGGGATACGTATCACACGTAACCGCGCGCTGCGTCGTATATGGTTGTCGCAACACGTCTACATTCAGGAACTTCTTGAGGCCTATGGCCTTCATGAAGCTACCCCTCAACAAGTTCCTCTGCGAAACAAAATTCACCAGTTGCCGCCAGCCCCCGCGAATGCTCTGCCTGACGTCCCATCTGATGAGGCTGGTACTCGTGTCTACTATCAGCGACTGATTGGGTCCTTGCTCTACCTTGCTGTGTGTACCCGCCCTGATATCTCTTACTCTGTGATGGCACTCAGTCAGTTCAATACACGCCCGTCCCGTGAACATATACTGGCAGCAAAGGGTATCCTGCGCTATCTCGGTGGTACTCGTCATTGGGTGTTGGAGTATGGGGGTGACATCCGGAAAGACACGGTTGCATGCACGCGTATTCCTTCCTCCGATGTCGCTTTTACAGATGCTGATTGGGCTACTGACGAGTCAGACCGCAAGAGTATTTCTGGTTACGCGTTCTTTGTTTTCGGTGGCTTGGTCTCTTGGTCGAGTGTGAAGCAAAAGACCGTTGCTCTCTCGTCTACTGAAGCTGAATATAATGCGACTGCGCACTGCATGAAAGAAGCTATCTGGATCCGTCTCTTTCTTGTAACTCATTCCTTGCCTGTTCCTCGTCCTTTTCCTCTTCTGTCCGATAACCGTGGCTCGGTTTTCGTCTCCAACACTGCTTCAAACTCCTCCCAACTCAAACATATTGACATCAAAGCCCATTTCATTCGTGATCATATTACTGAAGGTTCTTTTTCTAATACTTGGATCCCTACTCTTGACATGGTGGCAGATATCTTTATGAAACCTTTACCTTTTCCTCTTCATTCAAAACACTGTGTTTCTCTTGGACTCATTCCTTTACCTCCTCAAGGCCTTATTTCTTCGTGATACCTTCATTCCTTTACCTTCTCAAGTTCTTATTTCTTCGTGATACCTTTCCCTTATTTTCTTTTTATCTTTCCTTGCTTTCTTTGTCGCATCGGCGCCATGGGGGTGTGTTGTCCGTATTCTAGTGGCACCTTCACGATCACGTGGTGTCGGAGTATATTACTCGCTTCCCCACGACCCCACACTCTCAGCCGTTCTTCTCCATACGACGACTGAGAGAGTGAGTCCTTGTATTCCTTACCTATCCACAGTACTCTGACACTACTACATAGCTTACGCGTGTCGTACGTTGTTTTAGGTACAGTCATATACAGCCGTTCTTCTCCATACGACGACTGAGAGACTTACGCGTGTCGTACATTGTTTTAGGCACCGGTTCACAAGATGAAAAATGACAGGAAGGGGTGAGGCAACACTGTTGAAGGCTGTTGGAGGTCGTGTTTAATGCGAGCACGTGGCCTCGTCAATTTAGGCAGGCCGTCTGGACTTTAATTCTGAACGACTTCCTGCTGCACCATTTATCTCATTTGAAGTAGCAAACCTTGTCATTAGGTCAACCTGTGCGGAGGTCTGAGGAGCAAGCTCTTGTTTCGACTGGTTTAATAGGCTGATATCCGATTAGGCTCCAACTACCAGCACAAACCTGTCCCATGCTGGTTCTTGAAGCACCCGATGGCGCCGCATTCGGAAAGCCAGGACACGACGGCAACATGAAGAAGACCTACTCTCCTTTTCGCAAAAATGGTCGGATCAGTCCTCAAGTTTTTGTGCTGATGGCAATAGAGAATAAGAGAAAGCTTCGGTCGCGTCATCGATGTTTTTCCGTCACCGTATTCAATGAACGCAAGAAGTATGCCTGGAGGACCGCTGACTTTGTTCAAATGACAGGCACGAGTCTATATCCAGTCTACATCAGACTCATTTTGCCCGTTATCGATTCCAAGATCTCTGCTCGACTTTCATTGTCCCCGTCCCAGCATGCAGGATTTAACGTGTATCAGTCTATGTATATCTGATCAAGACTTGCATGTCTTCGAACATGCACTCTGAACCGGCTGGATGACAGTCTATTACCAGCATACTAGTACCAAAGGGGCTGGTATCTGCGAGCTCATCGTGCCGGATAGCGCGCGCATCCCCACGCATACTCTAGTTGGTTTATATGATCATTTCTTATTGACACTTCCATTGATGTAACTGACATCACGCACGAGCATCGGGCCAGAGTCGAAGGTATGTCTCCCAGTTTGCTCCTGAGGGATTGTATCTGACATCACGCACTAACATCGGGCCAGAAGGACCAGGTATGTCTCCCAGTTTGCTCCTGAGGGATTGCGTAGTACATGGGTAAGTACTTGGCTGTTTTGTGTGATTAGAGGAGAGAGTTAATCTCAGTTTGTGCTCTCAGCAGGCGCTCGACACATGATATCACCCATTCAACTTCCTTCAGGTTGTATAATCGTCAAACGAGATACTAGTGTCTTAACGCCGCACTTGAAAATACACTGAATAATCCAGCTGGAACTTTGGAAGGAAAGAATCGGAAGCTGCAAAATCCTCCATGTGTTGCTATATACAAATCATGCTTTCTTGATGATAATACACACTGTCAAAGGACAGTCGGTGGGAAGAGCCAAGACTTGGTCTGATAACGTCCTACGCCATCCTGCACTGAGATGAACAGGAAAATTGAGCATCGAGGGCGGACATGTCGTCTTATTATGTGCTCAGCGCAGTGTCCAGCGAGAAATAGCTTGCCGGAAATGGAATATGCGATCAATTTTGGTGCTGAGAGAATCTAGGCCGGCCCAGACCAATCGACTCGAAATACTGGGATCAACGTATGCTCCAAAGTTGAAGCAGATGGAAAAATGAAGATAACTATTCCTTGCATACTTTCCTTTCCTCCCAGTAAGCAAACGACGACCTGAAAACGTATGAACACACACAACAGTTCGGCAACGTCAGCCCTTCAAAAGGAACAATGATTTGGCAGCCATGATTAGATAACCAAACTCAGTTTTTTGGGGACGAGTTCCAAAATCCCAAAGTATTTGGGAACCGTTTCTGCAATTGATGCTGCCATCCCCATCTCTTTCTCTTCTACCATCATGTCTGCCTACGATCATTCTAGAGTGCAGCACTTCATCGGTGAGTCTTTTTTCCTCTCAATATTATCATTGCTCACATATTACACGCGACGCGTCTTCAAATTCTGCTCTTCAGGCGGTAACTCTTTAGATAAGGCACCACCGAGTAGCGTCTACGATTTTGTCAAGTCTCATGGAGGCCATACAGTCATTACAAAGGTGTGTTAAATTGCTATATTTGTTTGTGATTCTGTGTGAACTCTTTTTTCAAGGTCCTCATCGCCAACAACGGTGCGCTATACTATAATTTCAAGCTATCTGTCTGCTCAACGTCCTTGTACAGGTATTGCTGCTGTGAAGGAAATTCGTTCCATACGGCAATGGAGTTACGAGACTTTCGGAAGTGAACGCCAGGTGGAATTCACCGTCATGGCGACTCCTGAAGACCTCAAGGTCAATGCCGAATACATTCGCATGGCTGATCGTTATATTGAAGTCCCTGGTGGAACTAACAACAACAACTACGCTAATGTTGATCTTATTGTTGATATCGCTGAACGAACCGGAGTTCATGCTGTCTGGGCTGGATGGGGTCACGCATCAGAGAATCCTCGTCTGCCCGAGAGTCTGGCAGCAAGCAAAAACAAGATTGTCTTCATTGGTCCTCCGGGGAGTGCGATGAGAAGTCTTGGCGACAAAATTTCTAGCACCATAGTCGCGCAGAGTGCCGAAGTTCCAACCATGCCTTGGTCTGGTACCGGAATTTCGGATACGAGTCTTTCCGAGGCCGGATACGTTGTTGTACCGGACAAGGCTTACCAGGATGCTTGCGTGACTTCCGTTGAGGAGGGACTGCAGAAGGCTGAGCAGATAGGCTGGCCGGTCATGATTAAGGCCAGCGAGGGAGGTGGAGGAAAGGGTATCAGAAAGGTTGAACGTCCTGAAGCGTTCAAGAACGCGTTCCATGCCGTAGCTGGAGAAATACCAGGTATTTTTCCAATAGTTTATATCGCTTTTACTATTATTGACCTCTCGCTAGGTTCTCCCATCTTCATTATGAAACTGGCCGGTGCCGCTCGTCATCTTGAGGTTCAACTTCTTGCTGACCAGTATGGGAATGCTATTTCCCTTTTTGGGCGTGATTGCTCTGTGCAGCGTCGTCATCAGAAGATTATTGAAGAGGCGCCCGTGACTATCGCCAAAGAGGACACTTTTGAGCAGATGGAACGAGCAGCAGTTCGTTTGGCCAAGCTCGTCGGCTACGTTAGTGCAGGCACCGTCGAATACCTCTACAGCCACGCCGAAGATAGTTTCCACTTCCTCGAACTCAATCCTCGACTTCAAGTCGAGCACCCGACCACCGAGATGGTCTCGGGTGTAAACCTTCCGGCTGCTCAGCTACAGGTAGCCATGGGTATTCCTCTCCACCGCATTCGTCATATTCGTCAACTCTATGGCGTTGCTCCTAACGCCTCCTCTGAAATCGACTTCGACATGATCAAGCCTGACGCTAATCAGCTTCAGCGCAAGCCCCGTCCCAAGGGTCATGTTGTTGCAGTCCGTATCACAGCAGAGAACCCGGATGCTGGATTCAAACCTTCTTCTGGTTCCCTGCAAGAGCTCAATTTCCGTTCTAGTACCAACGTCTGGGGTTATTTCTCAGTCAGCTCTGCTGGAGGTCTGCACGAGTTTGCTGATTCGCAATTCGGACACATCTTTGCTTATGGCGAGGATCGAAGCGAGAGTCGTAAAAACATGATTATCGCGCTAAAGGAGTTGAGCATCCGTGGTGACTTCAGAACTACGGTTGAGTATCTAATCAAGCTGTTGGAGTTGGAGGCGTTCAAGAACAACAGCATCACGACTGGGTGGCTTGATTCGCTTATCAGCAACAAGCTGACTGCTGAGCGCCCTGATGCCACTCTCTCCGTTATCTGTGGTGCCGTTACTAAAGCTTACCTCGCTTCGGAGGCTTGCTGGGCGGAATATAGGCGTATTTTGGACAAGGGTCAAGTTCCTGCTCGTGATGTGTTGAAGACCGTGTTCGGTATCGACTTCATTTACGAGAATGTCCGGTATTCGTTTACTGCTGCCAGGTCTTCTTCAACGGGTTGGACACTTTACCTCAACGGTGGACGCACGATGGTGGGCGCTCGTCCGTTGGCAGACGGTGGCCTGCTTGTCTCGTTGGACGGGAAGAGTCACTCGATTTATTGGCGTGAAGAAGTTGGCGCGCTGAGGTTGATGGTGGATGCGAAGACCTGTCTCATTGAGCAAGAGAACGACCCCACTCAGCTGAGGAGTCCCAGTCCTGGTAAACTCATCAGATACTTTGTTGACAGCGGTGACCACATCAACGCTGGTGAGCAGTACGCCGAGATCGAGGTCAGTTTTGTTTTTCTATG
>RCHF01000367.1:0-17418 GCA_003987895.1 Neonothopanus nambi | reverse complement strand
ACAAGGAACATGACTTTGCAGAGCCACCAGAGATATGAGCTATCTCAGATCCCTCAAAATCTCAAATGAGCCTTGAGATCATGTGAGATCCTGCGACACCCCTCAAACTAATAATAAAAAAAAAAAAGAGGAACGGAATTTTGATTGCATCAAACGAAATACTCGGCATTATCCAGTGCCCCAACTCCGCCGTGACTTTATCATCTTTCGGCAGAGAGAAGTGCTGGTGCATATCTCTACCAACTACGGTAATACTAGTATTGGTAAGCGTCAAGTTAGAAGAGGCAGTGAGCATGTTCCTATTCATACAGTATATGATGAGTTTGAGCCTGTGGCATACATGGAATGTGTAATAGGTCACTCACAGCTTGGTGGATGAGGCCCAGGTAGCACTCTCAGGCTGCTGGACTGCTGAAATGCCAACTGCTTCCGAGTCTGTGCTCTGACTGTTCATGAGCATTTGTCAGTGTCCATTTCTGACAGCTACCTAAAAAGACAAAACTTACCTATCTTGAGCTTTAGTTAAGCCAGAATCAACTGGATTCTCCTGCTGCTTCGCCAGATCAGAGCTAGATTGAGTAATTTTATATGTAAAGTGATTGTCGGTGGTCAGTTTCTCGCAGCTATCGAAGAAATAATACCTACTGAGTTTGAACTCCAGTTGAGCCAGAATCAGCTGGATACTCCTGCTGGTTTGCCAGAGCAGGGATAGATTGAGCAGAGTGGTTCATTTCCATAGCGAATAGGTTGGTACACAAATTCAACGACTAGACAGGTGACAATGATGGGGGGAAAGAAAGAAAGGAATTCGACGAGTGACAAGCGAGCACCAAATGAGCGTCAAAGGAAGTGAATTCGGGTTGGAAAGGTGTATGACTCTACCCACGCACAGCTCAACAGCTCAACAGCAGGACCATGGAAGAATGTTCTAGAATACATATATAGATGGATAGATGGATGTATATTAGTATGATGAGGGGAAGAAGGAAAAGATGTCGATTAGCGCCACGCAAATGCCAGAGGGAGTGAAATCGGGTTGGAAAGCTGTTGACAGCGTCGTTTTCAACTTTACTCACGCGCTGAGCAAGAGGTGGGCGGAAGAATATAGGATACAGGTATAGACAGATAAATGGCCGCTATACAGTCGTCACAAGATAAAAGATAAAAAACGGAGGAAGAAGAAAGTCAGAGGTGTCCAGGCATTCCAAAAAGAAGTAAGTAAACAACCCATGAGGCCATCATGCACACAACTGACATGAGAACCCAGCTAATCAATACATTTCAAAGGTAGTAAATACACAGTACCCGAGGGTTCAGCCTGAGTAACGGCAGTAAGAAGTATGCAAGTACCAAGTATGTACAAGTAGATCGTAGATCAGATATCAGGTATTGCGAGGGTGAGAACCCCACTACGTACATATAATAACAAAAGTATGAAAATGTGAAGGAGGGTGAACCTGTGCAATACACGCGCACTGGCAGAGTGGAGAGAATGAATGTAAGGCATAGACCTAAGCCCTATGCTGGCGAAGTAGTCAAAAAAGAGAAGACGGCCTGAGTCACCGGGTGGCAGGTGCGGCGTAGTGAAGGTGAAAGTTGGAAGATGATAATTTATGAGAGCATAACACCTGCACACGAAAATGGAAGTGTTGTGTCGTGTCGGCGAATTGTAAACTGAAATGCTGCGTAAAAACAAAACAATACACTTCATTAGCCTTTAGTCATTCGATAACAAGCCGGGGGTACTCACGCAAAGGTATCATGATCAAGAGATGTCAGCGCACAGACTAATGTCTATGCAATAGTGCAAACCGAAGACGAAGCGTATCCGTTGCTCTCTTCATTAACGGGAACAGGTGCGTAGACTTCGACATCCTCGACTTTAGAGACAGAGGCGCCGGCAGAGGTCACAACAGTGCTAGCGGTGGAGGTGGAGATATCGAAGGACATGGTGATGAAGGCGTCCATTGCAGTTGGAGTGATAGAGCGGATAGAGCGGATAGAGTGGATAGAATGGGTAGGTGGTAGAGATATCTCGAGAGACTCAGGGTGGAGTTTCGCAGTGAGCACAGTACGTCAATCGAGCTAACTCGATCCTTGCTTTTCATCCCTCAATTCTTCCCTTTTTATACCACCCACCCCCCCTCCATCCATCCAAAGAACCGACCGCTAGTGCCCACCAGGTCCAAACGCGCGGCCTCTTTGATGCCCCTTGTCACCCACGTCTCACAAAGAATAAAGAATAAAAAAGAAAGCCCACCAGGAGTCCACGAGCCAACCAGCCATCATGCCATCATAGGTCCTATTATCCTATCCTTATTGTGTACTTCTTCCCTCCCGAGGGTCCTATCCACGGTGCAATTGAACTGCCTCCGAACACAAAGCGAACAACGAAAAACTAGACCAGGCACTGCGAGCACGTATTGTGTTGGAAACTGCACAATTGAATAATCAAAGGAGGGACGGGAATGACGACTTGTCATAGACAATAAAACTCGAGCGCAAGTTGCGACGAGGCTTCCGAATATCGTATGATCCAGCAAGGAATTAGAACGTTCAACATTCAATATTCAGCGCCAGCGGTGGGGGTGGTGCTTGGTTGAACTTGTGCTGTGGTACATTGAAATTTGAGCGAACACAACGAAAGACGTGGATGAGTGTGTATAGAAAGCCTAGAGTCGATGTGAATCGAGACGAAAAAAGCAGCGTGAGAAAACCTTCAACTGCCATGGACAAAATGACAATGACATCAGCCTTGTAGCCTCGGGTCCAACCTCATCCTCATCGTCTCTGTCTTATAACGCTAACGCTCCTGGTACATCTTGATTTCGCTTTGAGTGAAAAGGTTGGGGTGAACTATCGATAATGCAATGACATTATCATCTTTAGACCGGCCCAATATAGCCTTGTTGCGCTGAACTCGACCTTTCTGGCCCAAGTCGTTCGTTGTGCGACGCATGTCAGAAAGAAAGACAAAATACTAGCGCTAAGCATTACACCCTTACTTAGCGCCCATCAAGCGCCCGGGTCATATACCTATATCTCCCCGACGTTCTTAACCCCAACGACAACCCTCTCGATCATTCCTCTTCCAAAACCAAACCGTAATCTCCGCCGAGGAATTGGTTTGATAGTCCAAAGAACCAGCCTATGAATCAGGGTTATATGTCAGGAAAGAGTGAGTGAGTGGGCCGTGGAAAGGTCATAAAAGTCTAGAATGGAAACGCACTTTGCCTTGCCAATACACAGGGGCCGGGGCTGTCGAACGAAGGATCGTACATCATACTCGGTAGAACACCCGGGGAAGTACTTATAGATAGCATAACGCTACCGATAACTGGGACAAATATTCAATACTTTGGTGAAGGTAAGATTTCAAATGGATACTTTCGACTTACTGCCCAGTGCCATTCTATCTTGTTGCCTCTTCCGTGATCGAAACCGGCTGTCTGGTTGGGCATCAAGCGACAGGAAGGTGCCTATGGGAAGAGTTTCAATTGCTGAGCCTGTAGGGCAGGAACGTCAGTTACCACGACTAGGCGACAGGACTCAAACGAGAAAGAAGGGATAAGTAGTCCGGTTTGACGATAACACTGCTACGCCTGTAATGTGGTATTTCTTCTCAGTACCTCAGTCGAGTCTGAAACACCTCCAACGACTCCTCCTCCTCTGAGAAGAAATCAATCACCAAAACAAACGTTGATGGATGAGATAAACCTCCCACTTCCTGATTCCTGATTCCTGCAGTCCAACCGACCTCGTCTGTCATGCATCTAACCCAAGGGCCAACACCAACACCACGAACCACGAACCATATGTCCAAAATAAAATAAGATATCAGTAAACAACCAAGCTCACTGTACTTGGGACCTCCTCGCATCCGAGTCAATCGCTTGAACCCAACACTCAAAATTTTTTGGAGCGGAGGAAGAACTTGCAGGAGAAGAGAGGATGGATGGGATGGATGAGTGTTGCAGGTGTTGAAGAGGAGCCCAGGAAAACTCAACAAATCTGCTCTCCTCTCAAATCCGACATTGATGCGTTGCGTATAGTGGGATGTGGATCGAAGTCGGAAGGGAGACGGACCCGTGGCATCAGCTCGAGGCCGTCACATTTGAAGGGATTAATTATGTAAAAGCTTGGGTTGGGCCGGGGATTAAGGAAGGTTGAGAGGTATGTTTGAATAAAAGAAGGAAGGAGCGAGGGGGACCTACATTAGCAAAACGTCCAGCTGCTTGGGGCTTGGGAGGTGCTTGTCCAGGCATTGCTTGACCAAGCCCCCAAGCCCCAAGCAAATATATACTTCCAAGCCACTCTCAAGCATAGTCCAAGTCCGAGTCACTAGTTAGTAGTAGTAGTAATCAACCAATTTGATTTGTACGATTCAATAGCTAGTAATAGTAACTATGGCGAGTCCAATTCCTCAGCGTGATATGGTACACATGATGAACTCGAATACACTTTCACACCCTCATCATAGCAGCGTAACACTTCACTAATATGACATGAATCCTCAACCAGTTGTAAACCATGAACCTTCATCTTCTTCTGTGCAGCCTCCAGCTCCCTACGTAGACGTGAAGCCTCTCTCAACACTATATCCCTAGAATACCGCACCCCCTTCAATTCACGTAAGTCTCCCTTCAATGTCTTCACCTGGCCTTTCAGCCGAGTATATTTTGCACGCCATTCAGCAAGTGTCCGAGGGCTTCGTAACCGGCTCACAAGGTTGGGATTACGGGCTACATTGAAGTATATTCAGGACTTGTCAGGAATATAAACATGGAAATGATGCTCACGCGGCGGAGTCGACAGCATTAGCCTTTTTTTTGTACCTGGAGATAGCACCACAAGTGGCCGTGGAAGAGCAGTTGTCGATGATGTCAAAGTCATGTCCGGATCTGCCAAATTTTCCAATTCTAACGACCTACTAGCATCGGCAGGAGACAGCACTGTGACAGTGTTGACAACCTGAGTACCGAAATTCCAGATATCCGAGCTCGGACTCTGAGTCACCTCCACTAGTTGATGAGTGGCAGGAGAGTCTGAGGGGTCACAATCATCTTCTGTTTCCAATGCACAGATAGCACGTTTTTGAGGAGTCAAAGGATTGCTATCAACATAAAACAGCAGGTCATCAATTCAACACCGAAAAAACAAGCCAGAGAACTTGAAGGACAGAGACATACCTTGGAAGTTGAATAACACTGGCTACCAACAGATGTGAGCTCTCCTTTAACCGCTCCGACTCGGAATCAGAAACTGCAGGAGAAGATGTAGCCATAGGCCAAGTTACAGTCAACGAATCTGATTGCGATGAAGAAAACGATAAGATGGCTGTGCTAGCTTACTAATTAAATGTGAAAGTCATGTGAACATACCCAATATCCAGTGAAACGTAGTGTCCCTCAGAGTCTGTCGATGTAATTGGATATATCTCACTCTCAACGAATTGGAGTAGGGAAATCAAAGTGCTATCTTATGTGAGTGATGATCTGCGTACTTGTTAACATAGTAGGCACGAAATAAGTTGAGAGAATTATAGTATGTAACCCGTTTCGGGATGAAATTGTCCCCATAAACAGGTATTAGATGAGCCCCACGAAAGATTGAATCAATGTGAATTACCCCCATAATCGGTTCACCACGCCTATTTCTATCCGGCTCTACCACCCACATCCCTGTTGTATTACAAGGTGTTTCTCCAACTGCCGAAAACCAATGGACCAACGCACACGGAAACTCCTTTTCCTTGTACTTGAAGGAAAAAAATAAATGTACTCGCGCAGCATATAGCCCCGCAAATCCAGGTGTGTCTGCATCCTTTGATACAAACACGCAGTCCCGACGAGCTGGACCTTTGCGCCAGGATCGAGTTGACCGGATGCGCTCCCAATGCATCCCCCCTATACCCGACTGGTCGCTAGGTGCAAAAAAAATGGAGCGTGCGGATGCAAACACCTTGACCTTCTTCGGGGCAGCAGGGCAGTCACTGAGAGATACGAGTGAGGTATCTTCACAATCTGGATGCTCCACACCAAATAGGAATTGTCGAGTCAACTGTGATAGGGCTGGTTGATGGATATGACGACCGAGCGCTTCTAAGTTTGTTGGATACCCTGGAACTGTACCCACAAAAATCATGTAAATAATCTGATTAGTAGCACTGAAGAAGAGGCACGTACGAGGTTTCTTTGCCAGAGTCACCTCACCCAATACCTGGGGCCCTTCTACCTCTCCACTATCCTCTCGATGAACATTCGATTCAGATGCACCATCTGACTGAGGTACCTCGATTTCATTGAAGGTGAGCCCTGCAATAAACAAGCTCTCGTCGAGCATGCCACGCAAAGCAAAGTCATTTCGACTGGCTGCAAGCTTATCTAGTCGTTGATTAGTCAGGAGCATCTGACCCAAAGCATTGTATCGGTTGGAGTGTCGATATGGTTCCTTCACAGCCTTGATGTGCTTGGACTCGGTAATTGATGTACACAAACCATTTGGTGCTCCGAATTCACGGATTGAGTCAATATAGTGAGAAAGAGAGTGTTGTCGGGGTAGGGAAAACAAACTGTTTGTGCGGCCACTATGTCCAAGCTCTTCCTCAAAGACATTCCGATCCTCCCAGAATTTATCCAGTGCTTGCTGCATCTCGTCCAACGTTTCTTGGCTTAATATATCTCGGCGGGCTAGGTAGCAGAACTCAAGAAAGTGGCTCAACGCTTGAACCATTTGCTCAGGAACATGACCACGGATCGCTGGGAGATACACCTATTGTACAGCAACATCAGGCCTAAAATTGAACGTAGCGAAAGATTGGCGCTTCACCTTCATCAGTGCCTTCGAATCGTCACCCGTCCACTGCTTAAAGTTTCGCCCCTCTTTGAATCGTCGAAGCCCTGGAAACGGAGGAACAGCAGCAATTCTAATTTAGAGTGAGTGAGCAATAGCGTAGTTTTAAAAATAGAAAGATGAGACTTACCTTCGGTCAATATCTGCTAAAATAGCATCTGCTCGAGAGCCATATATCACCGTTATGTATTGGTTGATCCATTCGACAAGATGGTCCTTAAACGCTCCCTTAATCACCTGGTGTAACAAGTCTGGAGAGATAAGATGGTGTATATTTGCTCTTGGAAAATATGATGTGAATGGCTGCAAAGATTCCCTCAATATGACTTCGAAATACCACACAGTTATTTATTACTGACCTCAACATCCCCAACGATACCATAATCGTCCCATAGCCCCTTCAAGTCAAAGACCCGCTTCAACTCTGATGTATGCTCAGGACAATGTGGTATACTTCCCGGAGTATTGTCGAGGTCCTTCCAATGAGCAGTACACCTAATTGGATGAATATGTGAGTAATGGCACTAATAAAGATTGAATCAATATATACCTTGGACACCAGTTGTTAACGACGCAGGCTAAAAGAACTTGTTCGGGATAGTCGGCAATGTATGGGCCTAACCCATAGATTACACATCGATAGTGCCCATCTGGGCATAGCTTGACTTGGGGGGTTGTCATTCCCTTCCACAACGAGCTGAGAATACGCTGAATAGATGCATGAAATAGCTGACGACGAAAAGTACGAAACAGAGGATCATTCGCGTACTCCTTGTCCACTAGAGTAATGAATCATATTAGACTGGGAGAATTTGACTGTGATAGTATTACATACTGTGCGGGATGGCTAGAAAAGCAGTGACCGAAACACCGTTCCGATGGGCACACCATACATTATTATGTATAGACCCTAATGAAGTATAGAACGGATAGAAATCGTTCTGTCCAGTTGCAACGGAGACTGTTGTCTTGTTGCTGCCACTGATGACGTGACAGAGCATCGAACCCCAAGTGTCTGGGTCTTTTGCAACCTCGTCCTTTATGAGGTTATTAGTGAGCTTTCAAACACGACACATGCTCTGAAAGACATACTGAGTCGTCCCATGCAAAGTTGCCTGACATAAAGTCGCAAAACAACTGACCGCCAGTTTCTGCATCAAATACCTGTTTTGCAGCATAGTCGATCTCGCTGTTGAAGTCGGGATTCTTCAATTGATTCTCCAGCACCTTCTCTGGATCTCGGTACCAGACTTCATACTCAGCCAGCATCCACGATGGTATTTCACCCTCTGTGGGCAATGGTCCATTATACGAAACCGAGAAAGACTGCCAAGGGATATCACCTGATTGAAAAGTAAGTCTGGATCTAGAAGACATCACTATATTAATTAACGAGACTTACCTAAAGGTGTACTGTCGATAGTGTTATACAGGTCGCTATGGTTTGCAAAGGGCGGTTCTCCTTTCCCTGCGTTGTAGGCTGCCCATATATGCATAAGCTTGTCAATTTTTGCTCCTGACATCTGTTCCTCTCGAAAGAGCAGGTCCACGAGTTCAAATTCCATACGACTTTGATATGGACTGAAATCATCGAGAGGTGGTGGTGGTGGTGGCAACGGTGGTGTGTTTGGTGCAAGAAAGTTTCCATTGATGTCACACGGAAGACCTAAGCATAGTAGCACAAGAACATTAAATTTAAATACAGATAGTGTCAATTCTTGAAAGCGCACGTACCATTCAGCTTTGGGTGATACTCAACGATGACCTTTCTATCTGAGTTGGTGTCTGGATTTTCAGCAGCATTAGCGTCACAGTCCAAGTCGAAACCGTTCAAGCTCATGTCATGCGCAGTCTGAGATGCGTGATTCTCCAAGTCTGGGTCATCCAAGTGCCGAAGTCCTTCAGAAGAGGGTTCATTCTCCAAGTCTTCTGCTATCGCTGTTGTATCCAGAGCATCCGTTGGTGAAGGTGATCGCAATGTCGGTTTATTGGGTTTATATAGAGGGTGTATGGCATTCATGTGACAAGTGCGCCCAGTTGGATTGGCGAAATGATGCATACATCCAGGAAAGAGACACTGCCACTTGAGCTCCTTGTACTTCGTTCTCTGGGATGTTGGCATGGTAGAGATGGAAGTGGTTGAATTAAGAGTTAGTAAGGTATAGAGTACAATGCGCAAACCAGAGGTGGCTGCCTGTCAGTTTGATCACACAATACGGATGCAAAAAAATTTTTCCGCCCGCCATCGACCATCAGAGTCATGCACCACCATGAAAAACCCATAGCCGATTGTGACTCGAACCACCATCCCGTCGTTCCTCTAGAGCTATCCCACATTCCACTCATTGCACAGAAATCTTCATGGCTGGAGGTAGACTTGGTGCACGCCATCGGGGTAACGAGAGTAGTGCTCCAGTGCCAAAGGATCCTCCCAATGAAGCTGAGCAGGCTGTTAACATCAAAAAACCAGCTCCGTGAGTTTTTCTTCCTTTTTTTCCCCAAGGTGAAACTTACCGAACACCCAAACTCATTCAAGAAGAAAAACTACGACCAAAAAAAATCAAAAAGGACCTCTGTGAGCTTTAAAACCTCAGAACGTACTAGCGCTTACCCATATCGATGATTGGCAGAGTGGACGAAAGCCTGGCTCCAACCCGTGCATTCAAGCCTAGAGATAAAGAGCTAGGTAAGCAACCAACATCGTGTGTGTCTGAGTCAAAGATTGACTCATTGTGTATGCCAGACAAGAAAGCAAATTTGCTTACCGGATCAGAGCCTAACAATGTCCAAGAGGCAGCAGCAGCGAATTGGACAGGTATTCAAACTCAAAGAAGCAACCAGAGTGTACACCCTGGCCTCGACCACGAAACTGATCCAAAACCACGTCGAACATCGCAGGAAGTAGAAGCAGAACGGAAAGCTAAAGAAAAACGTTTGCAGGAACTGCGAGCACAACGAGCGAAGGCCGAGGAAGATATCGCCGCCCTTGAGATGCAAATTGAGCAGAACACAGCGAGAAAAAAAACATCGAAGCATCACCCTAATGCAAATCCACCCAAGCCCTTTATGCCTCCAATTTCCAAGTCGGCACCTATCGAAACTACTGCTAGTGAGTCAGATACTTGAATTTGCATGCAGGCGACTTACCTGAGTGGACAGGCTCTCTTCCTCAGGCTTTTGATGACATCTCCAGTGGGTCCGAGTATGAGGTGGATGAGCTAGAGTCAGACAACGAGCAGTCCAGCGGCGATTCGGACATGGATGTTGACCATAACGTCGCTGCCAGCAAGGCAAAGAGTAAACCCAAGAGAATGTCACGCGATGATGTCGAGAAGATCAAGCAGGCTGTCAACATTCCGAAGAGAAAGGCATCAACTGAATTTGGCAAGTATGTCTCGCCCCACATTTCTCGCTTATTTCAGTACTTCCCCACATTGTCGACATTGCTCCTCACTCGTTGATTTTGTAGCAGGTCCAAGAAACTCAAGGAACGGTCAATCGGCGGCCTTGTCGATAACTGGGAGGATCTCGACATCCCATTAGAAGAGCCTGGTTATACTTCGTCACACGCTTCCGAGCCGGCACTCTCTGAGCAGGCTGAGGCTGATGATGACGATGATCGCTCCACCCGTTGCGCGTCTCGAGCTTCAGCATTGAGCAAGAGTTCTTCGATGGATATTACCCAGGAGCTCCAAGAAGAAGAGAGTGAGGCCGCAGCAGAGGAGCAGGGGAATGGTGTTCAGTTCGGTGGCTGGGACATTGACGAAGCTGAGACGACAGCACCAGCTGGTACTAAGGTACGTAGAATTGTAACTCTACCTATATTAAACTAACCTTTGCATTGTCAATAGGTGTCTCAACCTGCTCAAGTGGCAACCCCAAACCCTAATGCAGTTCCTCAGGCTCGTATTCCTTTTTCCCTTCAAGTCATTCTCAGCTCACATCGTATTCTTTCTAGCCCAATGGGCTCACAAGAATCAACGAGAATGCGCCTCAGATTGCGCTACAGAACCAACGTCAGGCAGGTTCAGGTGGTGACCCAAAACGGCAACGCCAGAAACGAAGCGATCTTCCAGCAGGAACATTGAGCATATTCACCAATCACTACGAGCCGGCCATTATCCATGCTATCGCGTCTTTCGCCAAGTGCTGGTTTCCAGCCACTAAAACCTTTCGGCCGAATGTGTGGCTCATCCCGGGCTCCACGATGATTCAAGAGAAATATGATGAGATTGTTAAGGCGAAAACAGGGATAGCGCATGAGGTGGCAGGCACTGATGCTGTTTCTACCTGTGTACGTCTTTATCTTACAGTTCATTCACTCCCTGACTCGGATATATTCTTCATTTTTTTTATTAGACCAAAACGGCCATTTACAACTTTCGTAGCGCCATGAGGCTTGCGGCTGAGACTGCCGTCCAACTATTCTTTCTAGACAACAACATTGACACGGTGGAAGCTTGGGGCAGCTGTGCAACAAAGGCCATCGAGACACTGTTTGACGAGCATGGTGCTGAAGATATAGATCGACGTTTTCTCTGGGCATCTTTTGCGAAGGGGGGTGCAATAGAGAAGGTACTAGTAATGTTTCTTTCATCACAGCTCTCTTCTATCCTGACCCCGAAGTCCGTCACCGCTAGGAGCCTGAAGACGACGGCATCTTCGAACCATTTTATCTTCTCTTCACCCTCGGATCTTATGTCGTTGGTGCTTCGAAATGCGCGAGTGTGGCTCAAAGTATGTGCACGGACGAAGGGCGCCCTCGAGGGGCACTACTACTGGCTATTCTCGTGGTAATTTCTCCTCACACATACCTTATTGTCACGCTGACTAGAATTTGATGGCTGTAGTGCTATCGTGTTTTCAAGTATTACCAAACCGGCATGTTCATTCGAGAGGGCAAGGGCGAGTTTTCCGAGTCGAATTGGGGCTTAGAAACCGAGGAAGGGAAGTGGGGGGAGGAGCTCTACGAGTCCATTGCCGGGGTGACCAAGGAGGATTGGGAAGCGCTCCTGGCAAAGGCGAGAGATACCTTTCAGCAGAACCGAAAGCGTCAAGTGAAGACGGAAATGGCACTTCGGCAACGAGAGGTAGCTGGTGCTACTACTAGTAATAAGGGTGGCTTGGACTCGCAAGCAAAGTCGGTGTTGGCGGGCCCACAGAAACGTGTTCTGACTAACAAACGCTCCAAATCGGTTCCGGATTCAGCTGGTACTGCGACTCCCAATACGGCCTAGTGGCTACAAGGTATGATCTTGTCACTGTATCTGCTCGCCTTCATTGCTCATACTCGTTGATTTTCATTAGAACTATTGCTACTACATGTACTACATATGCCACTACATTATTAGTGTAGTATGTAGCCTGTGAATGTCAAATACAACCCTGCTTGTCCTGAATATTAGCCATAATGCCTGAGGCTTGAAGATGCTTGAGGGAAGCTTGATACTGGTTCATGCTGCGCCTAACAGGTGCTTGACGGATGCTTGATTGGTGCTTACTTGCTTGCCGGTCACTTTGAAAGCAGAGGGACCTTGCCTTTTAAGCACGGGTGCTTGGCCAAGCAGGACCTGGTGCGTGCTTTGAAGTGCTTGGTCAAGTCCTCAAGTAATCTGACGTTTTCCTGATGTAGGGAGCGATCACCAGCTATGTAGAGAGTGAAAAGAAATATCGATGACACAATGGGTGACTTACGATGAAAGGAAGGGCTCCTAGTGTAAACTGTGCACTGCAACATGAACCAAAATGCCAAGCATCCTACCATCCTACAACCTGGTCCTCACTCAAGTCTTCATCTGAGCTTGACCCTGCTTGACCCTGTCTTGACCTCATCAGTAAATGGAACGGAATGGTATACAGTAACAACATATAAAATCAAGGCAAGGCAAGGCAGGAAAATGAAATAATTGGAAGAATCATCCGAGTTTGATTTTTCACCCTTGGCAAGTCGACGGAGGTCGACGGTTGTTGGTTAATATGATAGCGCCTACGTACACGTGACTGAGTGGTCCGTGCGCGTTGAGGTCCGTTCCTCGACGGGACTCAGTGCTGGATATCCTCCTTCTCCTATAGCTTCGTCCCGACTCTCCATCTATCGTTTCCTAACCCTCCGCGATATTCTATCTCCGAACTTGATGCTTCAAGTTGAATAGTAAAAGTGGTGTAGAGATCGGGACATAATAAGACACGATTTTTCTCTCTCTTTCCTTTCCCTCCCCTCCTCTTCCCTTCCTTCAACCGAATCGAATTGTCAAGTTTCGTCGACAACACGATCGATACAACATCCCGCCCAGGTGGAGTTTTTCGTGATTGTACAAAAACTCTGCGCTGCGGAAGACGTCAAAACAAAAGTGCGAGATAACGAGAAAGAATGGGAAGGTGCGGGCCCGGGGGTATGCACGAGTCGTCATCTGAGTTACTCCGTGAAGCTGTGGACCAAGAGAAATTCTGTCGATTGAGAATGGAGGTCAGTCATTCAAGTCGGCCAGAGGGAATAGGAGGGAACTCGCTTTCTTTGTAAGAATTTTCTCTCGAACTATATGCCACACACAGCACTGACTGAGAAGTCCGAACTCTAGTAACGAGCTCCCTCAAATTGCTTAGTCTACACACACCTACACGCGCTCTCCAGCCTCGTGCCAGAGCCAAAGACCTTCATAATAACATTTGCATACCAATTAGTCTCGACCTCCGCCCCGAACATTTCGCTGCAGCGACGCCACCGACCCCAACAGCTCGTCCCAAAAACTCTTTCATCTCACCCATCTAATTCTTCGGTTTACTGCCCTCCGGTGGAGGTAATGGTGGTGCTTCCATGTACGCCAATTCTAAGTATATAGCTATAACAAAAATGATAGGAGGACTTTCACAAACCATGAGACAGGAGTAGACTTGCCTTGGTTTCGATCATGAGTCAAAGCAATCGCAGGTTTACTTCGTAAAGTCGATGTTTTTGCTACGAACTGATTTCTTTTTTTCTTTCAGATCTGCCAGACAGAGGGCAAAGGAAAAGTGCGATATGCGATACGAATGTACGTTAGTTAGTTCATGTACGTATACGGCTCAGAGGGGCTCAAAACTACCTACCTCTCATACCTTCAGCGACATTCTTTTCCCTCAAAAGATTCTCGAGTTGGGCATCCTACTCAATTTCTTGTATCTTTCCTTTCCTATCCCCGGGTGTTATCGTTGGTGATGAAATGGGAAGATGGTCAAGGGTCTGATCGACGTCGCCCTCATTGACGTCCTTGATTCGTCCGAGTTTTGTGAGATCTAACGCACTAAGGTGGACTCAGAGGTGGACTCGGAGGTGGATTCGTTGTGTAACCGCTGCTTGGCGAGGAAAGATGATAGGTCAACCTCAAATTCGACAATAGGTTCACCTGGTATAACGTTGTATTAAGAGAGTGTTAATGAAGGCATTAATAAAATGAAAGAACAGCACTCACCATCCAAATCCACTTCTAGCTCAGGCTCAACATACCTCTGAGCATTAGAATATAGATTCCTCTTAGCATACTTCCTTGTTTCTTGGTCCACCTCCACCTCCTGTCTCTCCTCTCCTACCCCATCCACAGAAGGTCCTTTACCAGGCGACAGCTACCTCTTCCTAAATTCCGCTGGTCTCTTATCACCTCGACGTCCTCGTCCACGCGCACGAAGGTATTTACCCGCCTCTCGATTTTCTCATTGAGCTTGAGCATGGGCGTAGATTTCCTCCTCGGCTTTGGTAAGTGCTGGTGCTGGTGCCGGTGCCGGTGAGAGTGCTTGGTGAGGTTTGAGGTGAGAGTGAGGATGATGATGGTAGTGGTATGCCGTGTAGGAAAAGCAGCCGGGCCGGGCATCTATCAGTGTTGTTGCTGAGCGCCAATCACCTGTAGGGAGAACGTGGACGCTTTGCCAAGAGCATCTGCCATCCTCTATACCATATCGGCTTGATCAGGAATAGATGCCCTTGATCATTTGATCTGCCAACTGGCCATCGATAATCAACCTTCTATGCACAGCCTGCCAGGATTCAATATAAAAACAGCAGGAGCCACAGCAAACGGATTCTGCTCTTTCTTACACTCCCATCATGGACTCTGAGAGTGGTTTTGGAAGCAACAACAGGTATGTGTCTGTCATTATATTTCAGTGACCAAAATGGTGAAACTGATGACTTGTGCTTCATCAATAGAAACCAATTGTATCAGACATTTGTAGATGCAAACACTATGACTATCAGTCAATCCAGGTAAAACTAAAGAGTCTCTTCACCAGTGTAACACAACAAAAGCTATATAATTTCAGTACTGGATTCTTCAACAATAGCTCCCATTTCAATATCAGTGGTGGCAATTTCAATCATGTTGCAGGCAATTTTCACATGACAGTGAATGGTAAGTGAGCCAGAGTGTCTGAATACTGAAATATGCTCATATATTACCTTAGCTGCTGCTGACCCAAAATTTAAAATTCTACAATGGCTAAAAGCACCCAGCTCACAAAAGAACTTCAGAGATGCAAGAGATAAGATAGAGCCAGGTACTGGCACCTGGCTCCTTGCAGATGATGGATTCATTCAATGGAAGGAGAATGGCAAATTATTGTGGTTGCAGGGAAAGGGTAAGTAGTTTATCCAACTGGACCCTGCCATATCTGACTGCAGTATAGCTGGTGCAGGAAAGACTTTCCTGTGGTAAGATTAGTTTAAAGATTTATCTTCAGAGTCCAGAATTTCAATATCACTTCTAGTACCACAATCRTTGACAAGCTTCAGCAAGATAGGAAGTCAACTCAATTCTTACCTCCAATCTATCACTATTTTGATTCAAGAGACACTTCAAAGCAAGATTACCGAGGGATGATTTTATCTCTGCTGGCTCAGATAGTTTTGTGCTCTCAAGAGACTCCTATTAAATTGCAAACACTATATGAAGCAAGCCACAATGGATTTCAGCAGCTATCTCTGTCTGACATAGAGGGTATTCTTGCCTCTCTGCTAGTGTCTTGGTCATCTAGRAAACCTGTATACATTGTTCTGGATGCCATAGATGAATGTGAGCAGAAAGCACAGACCAAGGCTACTACATTCATTCAGAATCTGCTTGGACTGGAGAAAGTCTACTTTCTGGTGACCAGTCGCCAAGCTCCAAAGGCAGATATCATCAGCAAGGCAATAGTTATTCAGTTGCAGGCTGAAATTATCTCATCAGATATTGCTATCTATGTAGATGCCTGCATCCCAAAGCTAGAGCTAGAATCAGATCTGAAGAGTGAGGTGAAGCAGCACTTGATGAATGGAGCAGATGGACAGTAAGTGTAAAAGTCCATCTACTGTTATTGAATAAAGTGAGTGAACAGATTTCAGGTTCAGATGGGTGGACTGTCAAATCACCACACTTATGAAATGTGGAACACCAAGAGCAGTCAGACAGACTTTGCAGACACTCCCACACACACTTGAAATGACATATTTCAGAACACTACAAAGCATTGAAGATATGCATAGAGAAGATGCAAGGATTATACTTCAGTGGCTTACATGTGCTACAAGACCCTTGACAGTCAAGGAGCTGGAAGAAATTTTAGCAACTGACTTGAATAACTCTTCATTCCAGCCTAGGAATCAGAACTCAGGTCTTGTGAACAAGCTTCACAAGATCATTGACACAACACTGGTGACTGCAGCACATGAAATAGTGCAGCTTGCTCATCATTCTGTGAAGGAATTTCTGATGCTTGAGCATATAAAAGCTAAAGCCACTACATTCTTTCACTTTGATGAGCAGTTGGCACAGAGTGTTATTGCTCATACATGTATAATCTATCTTCTGCATTGTGGCATGGATGCAAAGTGTCWCYCTAGAGAKTCCATTRATYAAGAGAAGTACACTCTGGCTAKGTATGCTGCAGAGAATTGGACACATCATGCAAAACTTTTGTACAGAACAAATCAGGTTGTGGTCAAATTTGGAGCAGAGCTCCTGAGTCCTGCAAATCCTGCATTTCTGTATTGGTTAAAACTAAGCAATCCAGATGAACCATGGCAGGGTGTAAATGAAAGATTGACTTTGAGAAGGGTTGCATCACCACTGTATTATGCAGCACTAACAGGGCTTTCTGCAATAATGAAAGAGTTGATTGTGAAGAGAGATGAGAGATATGATACTGCAGATAGTGGTACATATGGAGGTGCTGTCCAAGATATGGCTGCTCTTAGACAACAGAATATTGAGCATCCACATTTCTCCTTAGCAGTAGGTGTAGATGTGCAGAGTGGTAGATATGGAACAGCTCTCCAGGCTGCTGCTCAGTCTGGAAATGAGATAGTTGTGGAGCTCCTTCTCACCTCAGGTGCAAATGTAAATGCTCAGGGTGGTCTCTATGGAAATGCTCTCCAGATTGCTGCTCAGTCTGGGTATGAAGTCATTGTGAAGCTCCTGCTCTCTGCAGGTGCAGATGTGAATACTGAGGGTGGTCTCTATGGAAATGCTCTCTATGCTGCTGCTCAGTCTGGATATGAAGCCATTGTGGAGCTTCTCCTCTCCTCAGGTGCAGATGTGAATGCTCAGGGTGGTGAAT
>RCHF01000366.1:0-19277 GCA_003987895.1 Neonothopanus nambi | reverse complement strand
CACCTCTACTGTCGGAAGATGATTCCAGAGTCTTGATCGTTACTTCGGACTCGCCGAAATTCCATATCAATTGAGGGTCAGATTTGGCGCCTTTGGGCAATGGGAACTGCTCAATCATATCTCTTATTGCTCGAGGGCCTATGGTCAGAAGCGACTCGTTCGTCGAGTCAGGGATGCCGGGGGTATGAGCGATGTGGATGTGAGCAAGAGTAGTTTATGAGTCTTGATGACACCTACTGAAAAGAGTCAATGATGAGCAGTAAAGATTGTCCAGACGTGCACATCACCATGTTTACAGTGTAGACGCACCACCAGCATGCTCTCTAGGCCGTCTCTTTCTTCATCCTCGTCTATATTTCTTTCTGGGTCAGGTTCCCCTTCTATAATTGAAATGTCGCATTTTTCCACGGTAGTTTCTACAGTTTTGTGTTTGAGAATTGAGAGAAGCAACTGGTGTCCTGGTAAATATGAAGTGCTGACAAAATTCTCTAAGCTTTAGATTCTACGTACCTTCACCATAAGCTGGCCGGTCACTTTGTTCGCTTTGTCAGTCCCAGTTGAAGGCTTCAAGGAATCACCAAGTCGAAACCTCGAAAAGAAATCTCTGCTAAATATGAAGCGACAATACGCTGATTTTGATGAGTTGGTGCAGGATAATGCAAGGCTTTCTGGTGAAGCATAGACAGAGAGCTCTTCCCCGTATCTTGATAAACAAGTAAGAGCCCTAGTGAACGCTAAGACTTATGAGCAACGGAAAAGCCGAAACCCTGATAAAAGTGCCTACGTTTCAGAGCAAAGGCATCTAGAGAAACCTGCATCGAACTTTATTATGATAGAACTTGAAGATCCCAGACTTATGAATAGCCCTGGGGAATAGGACTGACTGGACAAGTTAACAGTGGAAGACCATCTGGCATCGACGCGTTCGAGCAATGGCGTGTTGTTTTGGCATGTGTACAGAAGCTTCAAGTGATAAACCTACTCATTCAATGTAGTGTACATTTGTTACAAGGTCAAAATAACACGGGTATCTTTACAGAGTGAACAACAAAAAATATAGAGCAAGAAGGCTTGGAATACACAAGAACAAATGTTAGCGATAATTAATCTTGACAGCAGCAGCAAAGGATAGAAAGCAGGGGATTAGGCTTGATTTAAGATACATATTATGAGCAGAAGAATTAGATTTTTGTTGGATCATGGATGCAGGGCTTTCATGTTGACATCGTATGCCGAGCAGACCATCATTCCCATCTCGCGGTCATGCCCCATTGACGGATCCGCCAGTGGTCAGGCTCACCCCCTTGAGCATGTCCGCTCCGGCACGGAGGACCGTGGCAGAAAAAGAGGGACGTCGCTTTTTGACGGAATGTTCTTCCTGAGTGTGGATCGGTGATTGCTCGTCAGGAGAACGGGAGGAAGGGGGCGAGCCAAAATGGGACTGTGAATGAGATGATGGACTCGAAAGTGCAATGTCATCAGAGTCAGGGGATCGTAAGTCTGGTTCGTTTAGAGAGTAGTGAGGTATTGAAAGCTCCGAAAGTTCCGACGACGGATGAATAGCTGAAAACCTTTTCTCGGGACGACTTTTGCGAGTAAGGGATCGTCCAATAATCCCATCCACGGAACTCAGATATCCGCCAATCATTTCATGAGAACTTGAATGGCCCGTCAGCTGTGACGTTGAGGCGTTTGGACTGGGCACTGGTGACGCATTGGCGCTGTTGGCCGGAGATGCAGCTGGAGTGCGACGAGGAGAAGGCAGAGGGAACAGCTGATCTTCGTCTTCTTCTTCTATTGGAGAAGTTTCGGCAAGTATTGTAGGACTGTTTATGGGCGATCCGTGCATGCTAGTCATACATGATTTTCTGGGAAGATCGCTTGATGGGATGATAATGGAACCCAGAGGTCCCTCCAAGGACAAATCGCGGGATCGACGGCGTTTGTCGACCTCATCCACATTGATAGAAGGAGTGCCAGGAAATCTAGCGCTAACGATGGCAGCTTCCGTGCGCCCTTGTTTGGACGACGCCACCGCCGCAAATCCTACATCACTGCCAGGAGATCCGACAGAGGAAGAGGAAGCATCATCAGCGCTTGAGGCGCGCCGTCTTCGGGCTCCACGGGTAAATTTCTCCACCCAAAGATCGCCTTCTTTCAAAGACTCTTCAGTGATGTGAACACAGTCTTGACAGCAAGCGCGGAGAGGAATAGTCATTAAAGGTTTGCCAGCGTAGTCGAGAATTGGCGACTGGGAGGGGCGCTGCTCTGGCTTTCTAGGAGAGAATTCTGTGCGAGGCGATGAAGGGGACCTATGTACTAAGCAAGGACTTAAAGGTTGATTACATTGTCGACCTCGAGTCGGTGACCTTGAGGGCTTAGACATAAAGCTGGGTTTGGAATTATATACCTTCAAACGAGCGATAGAAGTATCATACTCACCTGGGTAAGGGAACCTTGAAAACGACCTCTGTTGTAGGAGATGTACAATCTTCCCCAGTGTCATCATCGGAGCTAGATGGTTTGCGCTTCCACAAAGGCAGTGTGTAGGATTTGGTTATAATGATTGGCCGTTTTACGCGTTCATGCTCTGGTATCAGTACACACTCGTCGTCAAAACGTACAACTCGTGGATCCGATAGATGTGTATGCGTTGAGGAAGGAGATGAGGACATCGTCGCTGTAGTCATAAAGGATCCGGACATGTCAATACTGCGAAGTGATGGGGGGAGCTAAAGGTCCGACGTCTGACGAAAAAGGTTGGCCTCGTGATGGTTACACTTCGGACGTTATACATACTTATAGATACTTACATTCAAAGAGTTGAGGCCAGACATTATACATGTCGAGATTTTCACTTTTCAGATGTTGTATTTTCACTTATTAGCTTGAACCAAGCTTGAACAGATATCCAGAGTTCTCATGGTTGCTCGTCCCGAGATTCGATGCTCACAGTTAGCGTTGGCTTTCGCATGGAAATCCCAAGCAAAGGGCCCAAGTTGATCAACCATTTTCTGGCCTTGAATTTGAGGCACTACCAAGAGAAAAAGCTGCGATTATACTCCAATTAGACAAAATTAATATTTCGACGCAAGAGGTTCGAGGAGGAGCCTTTCACGGTTATGTAATCATTGTTCTACACGGTCACCTGATGCAGCACGGTTACTTGATTGAACCGGGGACCGGTAATTACATATACTTAAGGCGTTTAGTAACCAGTTTCCTTCAGTTTACTGTCTAGGACGATTACCATGTCACAGCGGCTTTCTCAAGTTTCAGGCCATCTATCCAACACATACGGACGCGGACTACTAGCTGGAGAAGTAGCAATCATCACTGGTAAGTGTGAAATTCAGTAGCATATCTTCGTTCACCTCTTGTTTCGTGTTTCATCAAGGTGCCGGACAGGTGCGTCAAGGATCTGTAATGCACGCTCCTGCAGTCACAGACGTCCCTCATAGGGGATAGGCCGTAGCGCGGCACTGCTATTCGCCAAGGAAGGAGCCAAAGTAGTCATCAGCGAGTGCGTAACAATATTATTTATTACATATCCGTATGTTTAACATCGAACGCTTTCCGTGGAGTAGTATAGATGAAAAGAAACTGAACTCAGTCGCTGACGAAATCAAAGGGATCGGAGGCGACGTCCTTGCTGTTGCAGGAGATGTTGGTGCTGACGACTTTCCCAAGAAGATTGTCGACGCGACCGTCAAGTGAGTTATCAATTGAAGATGGCTGTGACCTGGCTTTAAATTCCACTGCTGTAGTAAATACGGAAAAATCAATCACATAGTGAACAATGGTCTGTGCGTACGTTCTTGCTTATTTGGATTTTTTAATCTTCGCATCACCCTCAGCTGGTTTCACCTTCGACAAAATGCTTCATACCACTCCCGATGAGACATGGGATATCATCATGAAAATACACGTACGAGCCCCATTCAGACTCATTCGTCAGGCGGCACCCTACTTCCGTTTGAAGGTTAGCGGTTATCTTTATACTATTCATCTGCATTTGACACTCATGATAACTTCTGTATCTTCGCCAGCCTGAACTAAGGGAAAATCGAACCGTTATCAACGTCTCCTCCACCAGTGGCCTGCATGGTAACGTCGGGCAGGCGAACTATGCTTCTGCAAAGGCTGCCGTGATTGGTTTGACAAAGACTATTGCAAAGGAATGGGGCCCGTTCGGAGTTCGGGCGAATACTATTGCGTTTGGACTTGTTCATACCAGGCAAATATCCAGTGACAATACAGTTTTATACGCCGACCCATTTACTATTTCTTAGGCTAACTGCTGCGAAAGAGGCCGGCGCCACGATGGAAATTGACGGGAAAAAGGTTGCACTCGGAGTACCCGGAGCCAAGCCGCCTACTGATCCTGCGGCAAAATCTGGGGAAGCATACCCTAATATTCCTTTAAGAAGAGGCGCAAATACAGATGAAGCTGCTGCTGCAATGCTGTTGTAAGTCACCCATCTTTGAACTTTGGCAGTAATAGCCAGAATAATACTAACGCCCTACAATAGCTTAGCTTCACCCCTTTCATCCTACGTGAGCGGGCACACGCTGGAGGTTACTGGAGGAGCAGGCATTTAATGTAATGATACTCGTGTTCTGGGATGTATGTAGTAAAACATTGAGAATAATATCTATGCGGTTAAGCTCGAAGCGCCGGTCAAAGAGGGAAATCGCGGTCAGGTGACGAGTATCAAACACGACCTTTGACGATGATGGGACCAAGGAGTATGGAGACTGGCTGTACGAGACAGCTTATCAGTCGTTATGAGGCCATTCAGAACCAGGCTCTCTCATCTCCTTCTCAGTCCCGGCCACCTTCTACCCCACCCTCTCTTTCCCTCAAGCGTCCTCTTTCGCCATCAAAGAAGAAAGAAAAATCTCCTATTCGACAATCTTTTCACAATCTATTGACTTTACTCAAGAAAAAGAACACCAAGTCCTTGCCCGAATATCCTCAACACCATGCTACTCCCCTACAAGAGCCTTTACACAGTGAACCAGCCGCTAGACCTTCAAGTACAGCGCATTCAGGCTCCCTTTTGTACCTCTCGCAGCCCCTTTCCTCTCCATGCTACTCGCCGATTCTTCCAGTCTGGACTACGTGCACTGCGACTCTTGGCGATCAGAATATATTGCTTTCTTGGCTTACCACAGGAGGCAGCCCTGATACATTATCAATTGCACTGGAGGATTGTACAGATGTGCGTTCTCTGTCGTCATCTCAACTAAACGAAAACGAATTGGCGCTTCTACCAAATCAAGGAAACGATGAAGAGCTTAAGTTATTTGAACTTGTATTTGAGGGAAGAGCTAGAGAGAGGTTTGCTGCATCTTCGGTTCGTGAAAGGGCAAGTTGGGTAAGCGCGATATGGTGAAGCGTTGAGTCCTTTGTACATCATATCGATTGTTAACGCTCGTGTCAGGGATGTTGTTCTTCAAATGCAAGAAACCAAGAGCGCTTTTTGCCTTGATTGGACTCTAAAGTCTCTCATGCCAGACACCAACCAACGTGAAACCGATATACTCTCCATTCCTGACACTGGGAAACCTTTGCCCAAAGTCCAGGAACGAAACTTGCCTGCCCTCCCAGACGAGCCACCGAGTGGGGACGATCCTGTCTTTGTCCAGAATAAAAGCACCCTGGAATCACCTGGTATTCATTCTCGGAGCCTTTCAGCATGTTCACCCTCTCTTCAAAGTCCATCAATTGCAAATCTCAGTCAGCGCTCAATGGTGAAGCAAAGGCTCGCTCAGATGGAACGACATCAATCAGAAACAACTTCACTCGCTTCTCCTGTGTCGCAGTACGGGAATCAACCTTCTACTGCTAGGGCTAGGACGACTGTTCTGTTCCCTTGCGAGGAGATGTTACGGCAAGAAGATACTGGAGCAGACTCCATCGTTGAATCTTATGCGCTGACGAATCCATACTTCCCAATTCAAAGTTCAACACCCTCAGCTGAACTTTGGCCTCCTGCTGGAAGCGTCGATCATGGAGTCAATGCAGCACAAGGTGAAACAACAACCAAGTTCTCTGAATGTCACCCTCGAGGCGATCAATTTTCGGCGCTTCAACTCGAAATTCAAGATCTCCCTCACAAGTTTGCGGCAATTCGAGCGCACCAGGACGTTCCTCTTCTGAACAACATACATCATTCGATCTCCAATGTCGATCAACAGGTCAATTCCACGAGTCAAGCTTTACAATCCATAAATAATAAGCTAGATGACATCAGAGAACAACTCAACTCTACCGCAAGCAGGACTAATAGCATATCTAACGATGACGTTTCTGGAATTCTGCGCTCGTTGGATGGCCTGCGAGATTTGTTAACTTCCGACATTATTCTCGCCATTAAGAAGTTGGAAGATGTATGTTGCCGATCTTCTCCTGCCGAATCAGGACCTGTATCGAAAGATGTCTCGTCAGCACAAGTACGTGCCATACTGCTGAGGAATTATTTGTATTGACACCAACTTCACTCTAGCTCACGGAAGTTCTCACTCTCCTAAAGGGCGACAGAGAGGAGCGCACCTCGCAAGCACAGCAGCAAGCAGAATGTGTGAGATACCTGAATGAGCTAAACATCGTATGCTTTCCCATACTTGTACCTGTTTTTTCACTCACAAACGTTCTATCATCGGCAGTGGCTAGAGGCCTTTGTGAATAACGGGACCTCTCAGATCCAGACATTGTCGACCTCGTTTCAGCAACTTTGTAGTACCCTCGGCTGCACACCGTCTTCTGAAAGCATTGAAGGAACTGGTCTCGTTTCCGATATTCAACGTCTTGTCCAGGACGTCCAAAATCGAGAACAAAGTTCCGCCCAACTTCAGGCCGTTTTGTGCAATATTGCTGCACGCCTTGATGCCGGATCCGCATTCAGTACGTGTCAATGCTGAGTGTGAGTTCTTTTATGACTTAGTGTGACTTTTTCTCTACGTAGCACCCCAGACGATAGCCGAATTAATGAACCGTCAACGTCAAGATCATGAAGGTCTTCTCAGAATGGTGACTGCAGGTAAGGGTGCCGCTTTGAGCTTGCCGTTGCAAGGAACTCATGTTTGCGGAGAATTGTCGAACGAGATCAAAGGTGAACGTCTTCGCTTCGTAGAGGCGATGAAGGAAGCCACGGCCATCAACGTTCAAAGTGAGTCGTCAGTATGCCAATGTGTCTGTTCAAGTTTAAGCGCTGTTCTTTATTCAGGCCATGTCGAGGAGTTCAAAAAAGAGCTTAAGCGTGAGGTGCAAGGCATGACGCAAGAAGTAGGCCAACTGTATCGCGAAAGGCAGGCAGTAGAGAATCAGATTGCTGATCTCTTTGCGTTCTACGCAAAGCAGAAAAACGATGCTGTATCGGTAAGTCCAGAGGGTTTTGATATTCTTGTGTCTCAGCATCCTGTGATCAGTCCATGCCTACGTCCGCCTTTGACCAAGCATCCAATATCCACCCAGAGCCCCGTGGTCTTCGAACACCCTTGCCAAGTCCACAACGCAACTACCAACGCAATTATCACTAATGGGTCTATGATTAGTTTGTAATATTTTACATACTCCGTGCAGACGAACTTGACGTAGAAATGGTAGTAGGACTTCACACTGGTTGGGGCTGAATCCAGCGTGCAGTCGCTGCTATCCGAAAATTTGACGGAACTACTGTGTGCCTAGAGGTTTCATGAGCATTATTTTAGGTACGAAACAAGCGACAAAAGTTCACTCGTAGCATTTTTGGACATCTGCACCATCCATCACTAGAATATCTCCCTGAGTAGGCATAAGTCTTATGATAAGAATTTGGTAACATTTGGAAAGAAAATGCTCACATGACGGAGAATGATTGAGAGGAGATTGCCCTTCTGGTCCGGGCTTTCTACGTATTTTCCATGTAGGCGAAAGTGCATCAAAGCGGGTGATCCTAGGGATATCCCAGCAACGACACCACCAAGGCCTCGTTCGTCATCACTGTGGAACTATGATTGTATAAGCATGGAAGATGATATTGCATCACAGTGACATAGTGGTCAAGTACGGCTTACAGCCATGCTTTGTTTTTCCATGTACGCCGCACTATCAGATGGTCAATCAGTGCAGATGGTCGACACAGAGCGCAATCCTACCTGAGCACCTCGTTGAATTTTTGATCCATCCCTAAAACTTGATGCATACGACTCTCGATCAAATCGCGAGCTTGCTTTACAGCCTCCGGCGCTCGATCCCAAGGAAGCGTGTTAGAGGTTCCGCCAACATACTGACGTCTGAGGATAAGAGCAACGCTGAGACGAGAGAACAAAACCCACGTGGTACGGCTCTCCACCTGTAGAAAGCACGAGTCAGAAAACGATCGATACTCTTCTAGCGTCAGAATCAATACAGTTTTGTGAGAAGTAATTGGTTAATAGAGCCCCTCGAACTGAATATATATTAGTTTTTGCCAGCATACGAAGTAAAGAGAGATACGTTTGTGCTGTGAAAGAGTTGAGTGTCTACTCGAGGGTCGTGATGAAGACTTACAGCGCGTAGTGGCCATCGCTTGAATGGAAGTCTGCCGTCTGCCGCTTGCTCTTGATACTCTTCGAAGATTCTATCTGCCTGTCTCTGACCAAGTGCGTTGCTCCTAATGTGATGAATTCGACCCCTGCGTACATCAACTTTCGGAGGAGCTTCGAGTTCAGACAAGGTTTATGTACCTTCCGTGAGGCAAATCGAACGTTTGACAGTGACCACCACCACCTGATTCGAGTGTATAGGATATTGATCTCTGTTTCTTGATACCTTGATTTTGCTTGCTTCAGTATGTACGCCGAAAGAGTCTATGCATGACACACCTGAGGCCGGCGCAACGCGATTGTCGTAAAAACCTAGGTTGACTTTAATGGACTTCAACTCCTTAGCTTTGCGTATTTTTCCGGAGATACATAGCAAGCTCTGCAGAAAAAGTGAACATGATGATATCACAAATACGCTTATTAAGAACATGCCTGACAATGAGAGCACTCCCAATGTTGCCATTTAAAGCTATTGCAGTTGAACAGCTTGCAATCGTCTCCAAACAGAATTAGGTACCCACCGACATGATAACCTGCCGCATCTTCTACAGTGTATTCCCCTAGTAAACAAATACCCGGTTGTGATACCATCGCTCGGAATGGTAGTAGGAGGAAGAGGTCGAAGGTCGAGTATGCGTGGATCAATAGGCAAAAGAGGTATCAACACGAGGAAACTCTCCTCGTATTCCAATGGATCCGTCAATACACCGCCGGAGATGCCGCTGCTCTCCGGTAAAGTCCAAAAACGAGAACAACTCGAGTTCAGGCAAGCCCAACCTTGGGTATAGACTCGAGGACTGGATTTCCCGCAATGTGTACAGACTATATCGATTGAAGTCCGGGGCCTATAAAACCGGCATCAACTCTAGATTCAACACGAGCACATATTAGACCCACGTTCGCTCTGAAAGGAATCCTTCTTTCTTCTTGACTGAAACGGTATGTTTGGAATCACGTATTCGTGTATGGACATCAAGCAATGATTACCTGGGATTCGTCTAATACATTTTGTGGAGATTTCTTCACCAGGTTGACGTTCAGGCGGACAAACGACATTGAGATTCACGAAGGAGGAGGCCACTTCAGAGCTTATCAGTTCTTCACTAAAATGCCACCACGGTTGTCCCTAGATGTATATTAGTCGCAGCCGTATTGTACATACAGAAAGACTAAGCTACCTGCTCTTCGCACCATTGAAAAGCGAACTTGTAACGTATGATACGCTTACATTTCTCATCCTTGGACATTGGTTCATATTCGGCTAGCTCGTTGATATGAAGGTGAGTTTTGTTGCAAAGGCCTTCGGATAACTTACCCCATGCGTGTGTTATACAATAAAGACCAAGCACGGCGTAAGAAACACCTCTCTCTGCGAGATCGAATGGAAATCCAGCGTATTTATCATCGATTAAGAGCGCTAGTGGCTGCTGCTGTCTGTAATTTGTCAACAGGGAACGAACTGATTTGTCCTCCGCCGTTTGGTCCTCCGCTGCTTTCATTTCTGCTTGGCCTTTGAAGTGATGCAAGCTTTCGGCTTTACCACCCCTGTTCTGAGGGCATCAGAGACGAACCAAAGGAACTCAGCGAAGAGACGAACCCATGGGAAATGATCAATTTGCCATTGTGAAAGAATCCGTCGCGCCTAAAGCGGTTTCAGAAAGTCGAAAGTCTGGGAAGAATTAGCTAGAGTTACTTTGAGGGAAACCCACTCAAGAGATATCCTTTGGTGACATTATGGGTAAAGTAGACTCCTCCTTGGTAGCTACGAAACCAGTCAAACGCTTCGCATACCTCTTGACGTGACTGGGTAGTTACAGATAAGGTGGATCACTGTCAATAGCAGTAACGATACACTGACCTGAGCCCATATAGGCGGATAGTGTGGCAACGGTGGTTTATGGGTTACGGAAGATGGGTGAGGTCGAATGTGTGCTTCATCAATGTCTTCGGCGCCATCCATTGTGATGTCTATTGAAGGGAAGTCTTGAGCAGTATCTATGTCGCATTCCTTGCATGACGGGGGTAAGACGTCTTGAGAAGACAGCTGAGAGAAGCCTGCAGAGTGGGATGCTTGTGTACTCTCTGAGTCCACGAGATTGGGTGACAGAGCCACTGTTCTGAGCTTCTTTGAAGGGGTATCTGGAGGAGACTCTTGAGGCCTTTTGATTGACTGCATGCAAGAATGTTGAACGCTCAGATATGGAGTACGAAAGTGTCCCGGTCGTGCTAATAGTGGGGGATTTCTAAAATTCTATCATTTCTGGGGATCTTTCTAACTCCAATCACATGACATTTACGCATGATCAGTCTTCAGGTACCTCGAGCTCCATACTAAGCAACTATTTCCCTTTGAGGGTCCCCCGGCAATTGCCGAAGCTGGGACCCGTAAACGTACGAAGGGGCTCTTTCGTGGTCGTTGGAAAGAATTTCACTATGGCTTCACTACGACTCATCACATCTGCCGCTCGACGCGTCCCATCCACCTTCACTTTGGCTAAACGTGGTTATGCTGAAGCTGCAGACAAAATCAAGCTTTCATTGGCTCTCCCTCATCAGGTGCGTTGTCCTGACTGATATTTCTTTATTTCATTCTAATGTTCATCCATTTTATAGTCTATTTTCAATTCTACAGATGTCATTCAGGTGAACGTTTGTGCAGCTACTGGTGATATGGGTATTCTCGCCAACCATGTTCCCTCCGTCGAGCCTCTCCGTCCTGGTGTCGTAGAGGTCATTGAGTCTACCGGTAGCTCAAAGAAGTTCTTTGGTGCGTGCTGCCTATCAGTCCCTTTCTTCAACGTCTTTTTGAAACTTTTAAATCTTAATTCAGTCTCTGGTGGATTTGCTACCGTTCACCCCAGCAACAAGCTTACAATCAATGTTGTGGAGGCCGCTCCTTTGGAGGACTTTTCTCCCGAGGTTCGTTGTCCTGGACTTCGCCTTTCTCTTCATGCATTGACCTATGACATTCAAGGCTGTTCGTACAAACCTTCAAGAGGCACAGAGGGTTGCGTCTGGGAACGGCAGCGAGGAAGACAAGCTACAAGCACGAATTGAAGCCGATGTGTACGAGTCGTTGCAGCATGCGTTAGGCTCTAGGTAAAATGTGCTTGTTAGACAGGTCTGTGCCGACCACAGTAGTGTCATGGCGCGATAAGAGTTATCTTATTACTAGAATGTTTTCAATTCGGACTCGCAGGTACAATAGTCTGTAGCTCTGAGAAAATGAGGCGAAAGTCAAAGTTTTGCAAGGCGCGCAGCATTAAGAGCTTCTAAACAGACGGTGGATCCATGGGATCCTTCTAAATTCTGGGTGTCTAACACGCACAATACGTATAATTACGAGTATAATGCTTATCACGCGAGGGAAGGAGCATGACAGTCATGGTGTTAAGGAGCCCCCATCCATGTTTCCACCAGTGTAGCCCTCTGGAAGGAGGTCTGGTGCAACACGAACCCCACGCTCACTAAAAGAAGCAGCGTGAAGGAGAAGCCAAGCAGAGTTGATGTACACTTACATTTCATCCACAGCGACCATTAAATCATAATTGATCTCCGAAGAAACGACCGAGTCCCGCGCATAAGCAGGATGAGCGCGGACAAAATTTCGGATCCACGTTGCGGGTGTCAGTAGTGAGCCTATCGACGAGGTTTCAGTCCCGGAGGCCAGCAACAAATGACGCTGCCAAAGAAAAAACCTTACCATTCGACCGCCGTCGAATAAGATTCAAGTAGTCTTGTATTTTGGCTAGTTCTTCGTCTTCAACGTCCAAGGTGTTTACATACGCAAAGACGAGACCGAGAAGACCCGGAAATTGATCACCCTAGATGAATATATGAGAAAGATAGTCATGGCACTGCGAGAAAAGGGCAACCTTTCCATTCATGATTTCATCTAGTGACATTTCTTCGTATTCTTCCTCTACAGGCCCTTTGCTAACACCATTCTCGGGCGGTGTCGGAGGAGGAAAGCAGTTTCTCAACTTCTTTTCTTTGGGCTGGGGTACGGCATCAACAGGGGAGCTCGATTCAGAGGTACACGGGCTAGAGTCGGTGAAGATGTTTTTCCGGAAATAGAATTTCCTTGTTCGCGCGGATCCCCGTTCTTGCGCACGAGACATATTCTCATCAACCTAAGTGAGTGACCATGCACGTTGAATATAGGCTTCTCAAATACAAACTTATCACAAACCTTTGATATTGGCATATAGAGGTTGAGGCCGAAGCTCAAGATGGCCCGAGAAAGTAAGACAATGAAGACGGCAAACGCAGCGTTCTCATAGTCTGTCATCTGAACTTCCATGCTTCGAAATTCCACTCGCCAGCCAATAGCAGAATTAGGCGGCGGAGGCTTGAAACGTAACGTTTGCCAATTAGTCGACTGGATGTTCTAGAAATCGCCCTGTTTCAGCAAGCACTGCACAGCGGATTGTCCCGTAATAACTCACCTCAAAGTGGTCGTTGCTGGCCTCGTCATCTTGATCGATGGTCTCAGAAAAGACGACTAGAGGGTCCCGAATGAAAAGATGTGCCAGGTGTTTTGCCAATAGGTCGTCAATACCTTGAAATGGGTCATTTCATTGACCGAGCTAAAGAGACGTGACATGCACACCTACCATGCTGTCTTAGACGATCGTATATACCTTGGTCCAAAGGTGCTTGGTTGTCGTTATACTCCGGCCTATTCATCCAATTCTCTGATATATATAGATCCACGCTATCGTAGCGCGATTTCGGTATTATGAACCGGTCGTGTTGGAGGGGCTAGGTATTGGTCAGTACGGCAATATGAACAAGGAGGTCAGGAGAAATTGGTGTACCTTGAGCCCACGCTCCTCTTCCGTACGATCGTCAACACTTCCTGCAATTACATTCCAACGGCAGTCTACGTCTGCAAGATAGCCTCGCCATATAGGACTAGCAGCGGTCAACGCCAGCTGTCCTCAATACGTTAGGTGGGAGTGCCTTCATGAACTAGGCTACTCACCATAATTGGACCAACTGGGATCAATCCATCGTACAAGCGTCTGGCATCGTTTACATTGCAAGCTTGAAAGGTTAGTTGCAGACAGCAGCACCCCATTCCAAAGCCCATTGCGTCTAGGTATATGTGATCGGGTAATGCAGCACCGTCCTTAGCCTCTAGTTCCACGGGCATGAGGAATGTACTATACAGGATAAGCGGAATTTTTACCTGAGTCTTCTGGGTATATTGACCGGTCCCAGGGAATCGAAGGATCTATGAAAGGCCGAGGGGTATTCTCATCGAAGAATATTGGTAAATTGATGGCCACTTTGGAGCCCCGTCTGCGTCTGATATTGGCCGTTAAAGTTCTAGGAAAAAGAGCACATGAGATGTGGGTCCTCTTGACAATAGGGAGACTGACGGGAAGCGGGCATGAGGATTTGTGATTTCTTCTGGGAGGAACAGACTGTGACTTGAAACAGCATCGGACGGATCGTAAAATGGCTCAGTGAATTGTCCCGGGCACCCGAGACGAGGAAAAGAGGTAAACGTTAAGGGTATTTCGTTTGGTTTCAGATGTCTGCGTGCTATACTTCGTCTGATGCGGATTTAAGCTTGAATATATGCTCAAGCTGAGTATCACTACTCGCCTGTAGCGCATGTTCTTCTCAACAGAGAGTAGATCTGAGATAGAGCCTGTGTATGGAGAGCCAGGAGTAGATTCCAGCATGTAGCGTCCATATTCGGGATGAAAGGTGGGTACGGCGATACTAAATTCCAGGTTAACCCGAGCCCACTCAGAAAAACCGGACGCTCACGAATTATCAAGATCGGAGGATATATCGGTCACAATGGCGCTTAGCTTGGCTAAGATCTCGCTTTGTCGGAGCGAAAGAGTTGCACTTTTCTTCTCCTTATCGACTGAAACGACCATATATTCAAGCTAACGGGTGACAAGATTTATCGAAAAGACGACTTTTGTTAAAAACAGGCAAAATAAAATACCTCATCGCCCCAGAGTAACTCATCCCCGTTCTTGTCCTTCAGGCGGTCCCAAATATGAAGAAACTGTGTAATACCGTGAAACCGGACGTGATCTGCGTACTTTTTGGCGTCATCCCAGGTCAAAGGCGTCCCGAGGTATAATAAACCCATGAGTGAAATGAAGAAAGAACTAAGCAACGGCGAGGTCTGTTAAACGATAAGTATTCGACGCTTTGTAAGAGCTTACTGATTAAGTAGTGAATTGCGCAATTCTTTGCTTTTTGCATTAGACCTGGTTTGTCAGAAAAGGATTAGCTGACTACTGAACCATCTACTTGGTGTCCTCCGGGCCGCCATCTTTGGGCTCTTACAGCAGTGCAGGGTGCAGCGTCGGGATTAACCATACCATACTTGGCAGGTCGTCATAAGATATATATATCAGAAACAGGTACAGGGTACGAAAGTCTACGAGGTAGAACTAATTCAACCATTCACCCCATTAGTAGCCCATTTCAAGCAAATCTTCAGAGCAAGAAGAACGTGTCGCAATGAGCGAGTCCACGCCTCCTCCTGATTAAATTGAAGTTTGATGGACACATCTCCAATCTTCTCTCTCGAAATCCTGAAGGATGTAAGTACTAGATCAATAAAATGCTCGATTGGGGTAGAATATGGCACGACGCACTGGTGAGGGAAGTCTACACCAGGATCTTGAGACTTGATGTAATCAACGAGACCCTTGAGACAATCTATGAATGCCACCATTCCTAGATCAAATCGTCGGTTGTGCAGCAGTCTTCCTACATGTCCGGAGCCATAAAGTTCGTAGCTTGCCTTGTCTCCAGTTGTTCTTTCAATGCGTGAAAAAGATCCCATGGGAACCAAGCGATAGCTAGAGAAATAGCAGTAGGTCATAAGACATGTTGTGTAAAAGAAGACGGCTCACTTTTCAAATTTGTAATCCAACTTCCTGGCTATGGTGTGCAACAGAAGCAACGTTTGTCCCCAAGCTGCGTTTATCTCTGCCCACTCAACCTGTCACATTGTCAATAAATGGCTAGCGTGGCGGAATCAGGTAAGGGGAACGCTCACGGGAACGCCAGGAACTCTACCCAAACGCAGTCCGTTAATGGTGCCAAATACTCCGTCGTGACCAATACAAAAGGCATCGTTATACACATTGGTTCGTTCGAGCTTCTCAAGAGCTGCCGAATCTGCCGCGTACGCTGCTCGCAGAGTTGCCAACTGCGTCGCTTGTTGGTCTGTTGCAAGAATACTATCATTATGATTACGCCAAAAGCTGAAGAGTAAGTCAGTGCACTGTAGGTGGAGAAGGGAAGGATCAGCGGAACAGACTTTGTTTCTTCCAGCTCAAGTAGACTCTCTTCTTGTTCCAATGCTCGCAATTCTTCGTCCAGAAGCTGCCTCTCTTTCTCGGCGTCTTTTAGCTGTTCGATTGCTGAGCGTTCTTCCTGTTTCAGTTTTTCTATCTTTTTCTCTGCCTCGGCTTGAGATAAACCCTGAGACTCTCTCTCTCGCTCCTTTCGAACTTCCTTCTCGAAAGCAATATATCCGTCTCGTTCCTTTTTGGTTTCATCCAATTGACGTTGTAACGATGCAAGCAACACTTGAGTGCATTCAGCACACAGGGGATGATCGATATCGATTCGAGTAGAGATCAAGTTGAAGAGGCGCACAGTTGAGCGCAGGTGATGTGAAAGCGGCGGAGGATGTGGCGAGACCGGTTCCGGCTGCTTGGTGGGAGGGGTTTGAGTTACACCTTTAGCCTTGATCGATCCCTTCTTCGAGCGTGTTGCGGTAGGAGATGTTGGTATATGATGAACGACACTATCCTGGAGTAGCACAAACGACTCGTGCGGCGAAAGTACGTTCTGCTGCGGCTGTTTGCCTTGCGCACGGGAGGATAAGGGGCCGCCAGACGCTGATGGTTTAGACTTCTGCCATACTTTCTTGACAGATGATGGAGCTGGGAGATCTTCCAAGTTTTGAGCCTCTGACGTATGTTGAGAGTGTGCTGAAGGCGGAAGAGACGCTATGATCGTGTCATATGCGGAAGGGGCCAAGTCAACTAGGGACGCATCCAGCTGTATGGGCATGCATTGCAGCAGAGAAATACGATAAAATGAGAAAAGAAATATACCTGCAATGGTTCCTTACATTGCTGGCACACGATAGAAGGAATACTCATCGGACAAAGCAGAGGTTAAGATGATTACTAATCAGTCCCTACTGGTCGTAGACTCGTATCCCACTTCCACATCTTTCCAACGTGTATCGATCGTTCCACTCGATGAAGCTTGACGGAAGGGAACTTAATAACGCACTCGCAGCAGAAAGTCACCATGCTGTTATGACGCATTTCCTTTTTTGCGTCTTTTTCGCTCGACTACATTTCATTACAAAGTCAGTTTCGAGTTTAAAAGAGACCAGGTTCTGAGGCAATCGGCAACCAACACTCCTCTCTTCTTCTCATCTGGGTCGGGCACCCTACAGCTTACAGGTAAAGTGATCCATTAACACACTTACTCGCATTCACTGATCATTAACATTGCTTTAAAGTATTATTCGTATTTTTTCAGATGGACAGCCGCCTTTTTGCGCTCATCGTTGGCGTTGATCAGTATAAGTTTGGCGACATCTGGAACTTGGAGTCCTGTGTCGACGATGCTAAGAAAATCAAGCGATGGCTCGTCAGCGACCTTGGTGTCCCCAAAAGTCAGATATCCACCCTGCTTGGCGAGCAAGCTACCAAGCAAAATATAGAATCGCAATTGGTTCAGCACCTCTTGAACAACGAGCATATACAGAAAGGAGATGCAATGCTCATTTATTTCGCTGGCCACGGTAGCTCTATGAAGGCTCCTGCTGACTGGCTTCGCGATAACGCCAGCTGCAGTGTAGAGCTCTTATGCCCTTACGATCACGACACGAAGGGTCCCAATGGTCGGATTGCTGGCATATCCGCGCGTGCAATGCACACGTTCATTCATGAGCTTTCGTCGAAGAAAGGTAGCAATATCACTGTTGTCTTAGACACCTGCTTTTCACCGCCACCTCCTCAATCTCGCGACCGACGCTATACTCGCTGGACGCCTACCACTAAGGCATTGCCTGAAGACCTGTATTCAGGCGAATTGACCTGCCCTAAAGGTCGAAAATTCAATGAGAGTTTCTACAGTCGAAGCTCCACCCACACTACAATTGTAGCTTGTACGTCTGGCTCTACCGCTGCCGAAACCAAGAACGGTGGCAAGTTCACATCTGCCTTCCTAGAGACTGTGCAATCTGCACCTCTACACAACACTTCTTTTCGAGTCCTTATGGACAACGTAAATCACAGAATGGGTGAAGCTCAGCGTCTGTATTACGCTAGGCACAACACGGATCGACTCTTCAACGCTGTCCCTTTTGTTGAAGATTTGCGTTACGTTCCTGTGGAGTACCAGAAGGAAAAGGGGATTAGGATTGAACTTGGCTCGCTTCACGGCATCGTCAAAGGAGGCGAGTTTTCGCTTCACGTTCACAATTTCCTAGGGTCGCGGAACCCAGCAATCGCCAATGTCGTAGTTTCCGACGTGCATCCAACGTGGTGTACAGCAAGATCTAAATCTTCATTCTTACCGAAGCATTGTTGGGCTCGCATGTCTCGCTGCGATGAGGCCCGTTTGTTCTCTTCTATCTGGCGGAAAGCCTGCGTCATTTTGCTGCACATGGCTGGAGTTCCGTGTAAAACTTCCCTTGGCTCCAGACCTCCTTCATTACCTTCATCACGCTCCTCTAGCTTCGACTCGAAATATGAGGTGTATCAATCTGAGTTTGCTACAAAGACCCAGCCCACTGCCGCCGAAATTCTGGCTGCGGCCAGTGTACTTTTCCCAATGTCGAAATGATGAAGGCACCAATAGAAGATGGTCGTACTCGACTGAAGACACGCTTTTCATCATAGGGCTCAGCACCCTTGGTCCAGTAATTAATCACTATAAATTAGCACCGGCAGGTCCTGCAATTAAATCGATAAATATCTAGCAGTGTTGGCCGCCCACCTACGTTATACTCAATGTTATGATGTAGCAATAGTCTAATATGTATTATACAGCCATTTTGTATACAATAGGCACTAAATCAACAGATTTCATTGGATCTCCGGAGGGTGTAGCAATGGCTTGGACTGGGAGATGTGGAATAGTCGCAGCTGCCAATATTTCACCAAGACTCAGAGGGCCGTCGATGTCTGCCGGGCAGCCGGACCGGTGGACTGTGTGAGTTTTAGCGTGACCAGTGCGTGACCTGCATCATTCGAGGGTTGGCCCCGCGCCTTGTCCGAGCCGCGACTCTAACTTTGTTTCCACTGGTAATGGACGTTTCACGTTGCTGACGCAAGTTGGCCAGGATACTTGACAAACTTCTTCGTCTGTCTCTGTGTCACGCGCTACCTTGGTAGGCTTCAGTGTATCACTGTCAACAATGAATGAAGAAAACGCACCGGGACCATCGCAAGATTCCGCAAGTCTGCTTAAACGGCTCGCGGGACCGTCATCTGGCAAAGCGGGGCAAGCACAAGTTTATACAGCTTATCTCATGTAGTGTACTTATGGTGCTACGCTATTCAAGACTCATCCAGGACCAGACGGAAATCAATCGTATAATAGCAGAGGCTTCTAAGGGATCAAAGTTCTACGAGGCAAGATCTTGACTAATCGACATTCTATTTCTGAATGTTGAAACGAAACGACAG
>RCHF01000365.1:0-89502 GCA_003987895.1 Neonothopanus nambi | reverse complement strand
TACATTTTAATTTTTTGCACGTCATTTATTTTCTTTTTTCTTTTCTTTGTTTTCTTTTATCCCTCCTTCCCCTTTGAATACAACGAATAAGTTCTTCGAAGTCTTACATAGGTGAATTCTTAGGTGGCTGTCACTGGGCGCTGTTTGTTAATTCATTCGGATACAGATGTGGAATCGGATACGGTAACGATACGATACGGATACGGATACGGCTGCCAGCGGTAAGCGTGAAGGGTAAGGGTAAGTGTAAGTGTTCAGGGTATCGTTTCGTTTCGAATTCGTTCGTGCAAGGACGGTGGCGGCACGAGTAGCAGGTGGAGTGGCGGGTGGAGCACGGTATGGCATGGCGTATAATCAGGCAGGGTCTCAGTGGCAGGGTCTCAGGGTGGTGGTGATTGTCTGTAAGTGCCTTGAGAGGCTGAGGAATATCAATCAGAGAGGAATACTATATTCATCACAGAAGTACACAGAAGTAGTACTCGGAAGGGTATCGGTAGTTTCAATCAGTCAAACACGAACAACTCGACATTGACAGTGATTTCCTTGTCAGTGGTCAGTGGTCAGACGACATATAAATATCTGAATGAATGAATGAATTGGAATGTCAGGCTAAAGTTTTTGTTTCTCATACATATTACATAGAAACCAGCGTCATACTTCACAGGATGCTTCAGGAGGCAGGCGGCGGCGGCCTACAGCTGGCTGCCTTATAGGATGAATGGACTCTAAGAAGGGAAGGGAAGGGAAGGGGGGGCAAGGGGGGAAGGGAAGGGGAAGGGAGCCGGGGGAAGGGGAAGGGGAAGGAAGGAAGAGTAGTAGAGTTGGCGCTAGATGCTAGGTGCTAGGTGCTATGTAGATGCTAGGTATAGTATACTTATTCAGTTGCTCAGTTGTTCGAAGTGGAGTGGGGTTGATGTGAGATGCGAGTTAGTTTTGAAACCCCCTACCGTACATAGCCAGCATAATAGATTCTAAGAACGCAGAGGGGTATTAATTACCGAGAACATACCTTTCCACCGTACCGTGACCACCTCCCCATCCGCCTCAAACGTACCCTTCTCGAAACACTCTCAACACTCTCATGAACTCTGGACCCCCACATTAACTACCTACGGCCTATGGAAGGGCCCAGAGATCGTCATACCGGGTGAATGAATACTGAATACTAGGCGTAGGGAGGGCTTCTAGTTGGGCCCGGCCAAAGTTCTTTGTTCTTTCTACATAGTCACGTATTGATGTGTATTGAATGAGAGTACGCTGTATGGGGATTAGTCGTGTGAGTTAAAGGTGTAGAGGGACCCGAGCGCTCGATGGGTTCGTGATATGATCTCATTGGGTACGCAATGCGTTTGATGGTAGGTACAAGTTGGAAACTCAGGCTGAAACTCAGTCAGGACTTGGGGGGTTGAGAGGGGCTGAGGAGGAGGAGGAAAGTGAGTAGGGGTAAGGACAAGTAGGAATAGAAAGGCACTCTACCTATGAATAGAACGAAAAGAGACTCAATGCAATACATCATCTATTCAAACGAAAGTGTCAGGCGCACTGGGGTCTGACATATACTATGACGTCAGTCGTAAGAGTCTTCCAAGCCTAAATTCCATAGGGGGCGTTCTCAAAGTACTCCAAGGTTCGGGGTGTATATTACACAGTCATACTCCAGCTTGGACGTCCATTCCAACGGGGCATCAAAGTCGACATAATAAGAGCCCTTTTATATGTACATACATATTCCTTTTACGTAATTATTAAAAGAGGGGGGTGTTCGGAGGTGTAACGCGTAACACCGGAGACGTTCCGATAACCGGGTTCGAATCAGAACAGAGAAGAGATAAGACTCTAAGGGGTAATCGGATCGGATACTCCGATTTGATTCATTCCACGGTTGGAGATTGTAGATCTGACGATACAGATCTGAGTTTGTTTTAGTTATGTTATGTATAAATTTTATAAAATTGTTTTTTTTTATATATCGGAATGGAAGGCGGCTGTGTCTCTCCCATCTCCTGTTTGTTGTCTCTCTTATATACCCCCTCGAGCCTTGCCTCGTCCTCCTCTAGCTGCAGCTAGGAGGTGAGTAGTCCCAAGTTAATGACGTCAGCAAATACTCATCGTATTCTAGCGACAATGCCTTATTCTGTACCAACACCACCTCCAACAACGACCACCAACTCAACAGACCTACCACAGCTAATAACCCATTCCCAAGGTCGTCCAGGTCACAGACGTTCCTATTCCGCATCACATCCAACGACTACAACGACGACTACATACAACTTTTCCGATGAACGTTTCGGTCCAGGTGCTTTCTCCCCTTTAGGTTCCCTCCCCCGTCGAACGAGACCCACCCCAACCTCAACCTCGAGCTCCTCATACGTCGCGGCTAATGGGAGAGCGACGAGCGCAACAGCCAAGCGGTTTCAAATTCGCGGTGGAGAGGACGATCTTTCTTCTTCCTCAGAAGTTTCTGAGGACGAAGAGGATGATGTTCTGAGTAACACACTCCCTCCGTTGAAGTTGAAAGTGAAACCTGGTTCGCCTGCTTCGTTTGGGTTGAAACTAAACACGGGGAACGTCGTTCCGTTTCCGAGATCCTCACCGTTGTCTTCTCCACTTCCTGGGTCTCCTTCGACCGCGACGACGACGGGGACTGGTTCACCGAAAGGGTTGTTGTCACCCCTATCTCCTGGGTCGTCTATAGCTAATCTACACACACTCTCCATCGACACTCGGAATCCGAAATACTCGCCTACCCCAACCCACCTCACACCGAACGCGAATCGACCGTCACCGTCACGTACATCCTCGTCCCCAGTCATCCTCCTCTCAAATGGTAAACCCTTAAAAAGCTCATTAAAATCATCCTCGTCAACATCCAACATCCCTTCCAATTCCCCCCTTCATCAAACGTCTCCTTCGTTATCGTATCACACACGAGCTAGGTCAGCGCCTTCAACACCCGGCACCGACCTCCTCCTCAGTCCCACCTCTTCCACTCCCGGTACAGGGGCAACGACGCCCATAACACCCAACACACCGAAAAACGTACACTTCCCCTCCCTATCCTCGGATTTGGAAAGGGTGAGGGTGTTTAATAGATCTGCGAAACCTGCTTCGTTGCTTGGGGTTAATGTGGGTGATGAGACGGAAACTGAGACGGAGACTGAGACGCAGAGCGGCACGGGGATGGGAAAGGGAATGTGGGGTGGGAGTGCGATTTGGGGAGCTGCGAGTCATTCGAGGGGTGGAGTGTCTTCAACGGTGGGGATAGGGGGGTATCCGTTTCCGAGAGTTGGTACGCCACCTACATCTAAGGAGGAAACCAACGAGAAGGAAGGAGGGGAAAAGGAGTACGCATACGCATACGAAATCGACACGGCGGGGTACCCACTCCCCTCCGTCTCCCTCGAAACACTCTTAACATCCGATGCCAACATCAACGTTCTGCTCGAAAGATTCGAGTTGGTTGATCGCGATTCACAAGCGCACGGTTCCCAAGGGCACGGCGGGGAGCGAGGAGGGGAAAAGGGGCTCTCGTTGAGGGGGAGTTTGGTTGTGAGGAATCTAGCGTATGAGAAAGGCGTTTGGGTTAGGTTTACGCTGGATGAGTGGAGTACGGTTAGTGAGGTTAGGGCGGCTTGGGCGGAAAGTATACCTTTGGGTCCTTTGGGCGTAGGGAGGACTGTTGGGGACGTCGTCGCTGTCACCTCTGTTGATACTGAGACCGCCGATACCTCGGTAGCCTCGCCCCAAGAAACGGCCTCGGGATGGGACCGCTTCGCATTCACCATAAACCTCGAAGATTACCGCTCCAAACTCGACTCCCGCGTCGTTTGGCTCGTTGGGAGGTTCAGTGTGCCTTCCCCTAGTGGCGGGGGAGGAGGGGAGTGGTGGGATAATTGTCAGGGGCGGAATTGGAGGGTTGGGTTTAGGAGGGTTGTGAGGGTGTATGTGAATACGACTAAGGATGAGGGTAGGGGGGAGAAAGAGGTGGGTAAAGAGAAGGAGGGGGAGAAAGAGGGGGAGAAGGAGAGGGTTGAGAGGGTTGGTATTGTGCCCAACCTGAATGCGAATGGGAGTGGCAGTGCGAGGAGAGGGTTTAGTTTGAGTGCACCTGCTGGTACGTGTTTTCTGTACATGTTTAGGATGCCAATGGGTTGATCGGATGGGACGATTTACAGCAACTCTAACACAACCCCCACCTGAACTCGTAGCTGCTACGAACGCAGCAGCAGCAGCTGGGTTCGTTGTTGTTCCTGGTACCACCACTACCACCACTACCACCACCGTAACCGCCGTTACATCTTCTTCCTCCCCTACCGCTACCACCTCCGAGTCTCCTGTACACGTCATTTCCACCACACCCACCCTGACGACGCCGACGACACCCGCTACACCCAACGGCACGCCCCCACCACCCGACAGAAAACACGTCGAAGCGCTCGCGAGTGCCACGGAGAAGAGGTTGAGGAGGTTTAGTTTGAGTAATTATGTTAAACCTGGGAGTGTTGGGGTGGCTTCGTCTGCGTCTTCGCCTGGGGCTGGGGCTGGGGCTTCGCTGAAGGAAAAGGAGGGAACCGAGAACGCGAAAGAAAAGGATGAAGGGAAGGATGAGGGGAAAGATACAGTCGTCTTCCCTACTTCCGAGACTTCCGATTCTTCGACGTCACCCACGTCCGAAGGCCAAGTCGCTCCACCCGTACCCGCGGAGAGAGAAAGGGAAAGGGAACGTAAAGAAGAAATGGTTTCCCCCGAGGCTCCAGACGTACCCCTCGCTCTTCCCATCGCTCCCATCGCTCCTACCTCTGTTCCTACGCCTCCGACTCCGAAGAAAAGACCTTTTGGGTTGTATTGGCCTTGGGGTGCGGGGTCAGGATCTGGGGCTGGGGCTGGGGGTGAGGGTGTTTTGCCTAATGGAAATGGGAATGGGAGGGACGGGAGGTTACCCGCTAGTGCGAGTGTACGGATCGTTTCTTCTACTTCCGCTCCAGCACCCGTTGCACCTGCGCAAGCGGTTGAGACGGCACCTGAGAAAGAAGACCTCCCGATGTTAGAAAGGAGCGGAAGTGTTAGTAGTGCGAGTACGAGTTCGGTTGATAGTTTGTTTCTTTTTGAACAGCATCTGCACCTCCAACAGCACGAACATCAACTACACCCGCAGCACCCACACCTCCAACACCAGCAGCAGTTTGGTGTTGGTGAACACGAAGGGGAGGGGCACGAGGCGGAGTTTGGTGTGCGTGTGGGTGGGTTTGATAGTCATAGTGTGGTGGAAGTGAAAGAGAGGGAGGATATGAAGACGCCTGTTCCTGGGGAGAAGTTTAGGATTGGGAGTGGTTGGGAGGATGCCGAAGGTGAAGGCGAAGGGGATAGTAGGAGTACGAGTGGGAGTGGGAGTCCCGTTGAGGAATCCAACATCGTTTCGCCTCCCAATCCGAATGCAAACACCAACACCAACACCAACACCAACACGACCTCTATCTCTGACTCCGAATCTGGCTCGGGCTCAGGATCGGGATCGGGTACAGAAACAGCAACGCTATCCTTGTCTCCGTCAGCATCACCTCTTCAATCCATTTCACCCGTCTCACTATCCCCGCTATCCCCACTCCCACCAAGTCTAACAGCCCCACTAACCTCCTCCCTCTCTCCAACCGTAGGAGGGATCGACTCGGATAGTCTGTACAAGGCGTTCGTTAGGCAGTGGTGTTTTGCTGAGAGTGGGCCTGGGACTGGGAACGGGACCGGGAACGGTAATGGGTTTATGAGTGGGGGGAGTGGTCATGGTCATGGTCATGGTCACGGGTCGAATGGGAGACGAAAAGGGAAGAGAGATGCGCATAGAGAGAGGGATGCACAGAGAGAGAGGGATGAGTATGAGTATGTTGGGGGGAGTTTGGGGTTGGAGGTTAGTGGGTAGGGTAGCCGCACGCGCGTGTGCGTAGGTGAGTGTAGTGATCGAGGTGGGGTTATCGGTGCTGACCTGACTTGACTTTGGGATGTAGGCTGCGCTGCGTGTACACCACGAGGTGTTTTTTTTTTGACGAACGACGACGACGACGACGAAACGAGTTATGATTTGTGGGGGTGTTACTTGCTTGCTTGCCTGCCATGGACGTTCAGCGCCAGCTTGTACATGCAAATTGCTCATCTCTCATTTCCCCTCATTCACATTTGCTCATTACCCCTGTTACACCGCCCATTATCTTTATACACGTCCCAAAATAGAGCGGTTGGGGTTGTATCATCATATCATACATATCATTTTTCTTTCTCATTTCATTTCATTTTGTGTACGTATACATCTCATATCATTTCGTTCCTTTACTTTTGCTTTTTCTGCTCAAATTGTACTTTTATGCATTATATACATTGTACACACGTCTTCAACGTCATTCTCACTCCCACTTCCTTTCAAATTCCTCATTTTTTCCTCATTTTTTTCTGTTTCTTTTTTTTGGTGCTAGATATCATATACTAGGCAGACGCGGACTTGCGATGGACTTGGCCTTGACGGCGAGCAGTCTGCAATTGTTGTTTGTTGTTGTTCTGCCAATCTCTCCCTCTCCCTCCTCCCTTTCGTTTTTGGGTTATCTTTATGATTTGGTTTCTTTTTTTCTCTCCTCTGCTGTCGCGAGCATGGCGAGTTCATCCTCCTCCCTCCACTGCTCCCATTCCATTCCATTCCATCCCATTCTATCCATCCATCTGCTTTATATCCCCTCTTCGCCTCCCATCCCCTCCCGCTTCAAAGAGCGCTTAGTAAGCGCGTTTACACAATCACATCTGTTACTCGATACACGATACTCTGTCATCCACCACGTTGTGCTTGTTACTTGTCCTATCTCAATCTGTATCCCGTGTGCCGCGGGATATGAATGATGAAAAAAAAATTCTGTTGCGATAAAAGGTGCCGGTGGAGAGAGATACTGGGCTTATGGCATTGGTATTGGTATGTGCGAAGTTGGTGTCCACATGACCCCTCTTTGCCGCCGCCACAGAGCGTGCATCCTCGGATTCTCTCCCTCCCTGACCTCTCTTCCCGACCCTCCTTTCCCCTCTTGTCACGAGACGAAGCAGTCGTAGCCTCATAGATGGTTTGCTTCCAAGACGAAACGGTTCGACATATCCATATCCCTATCCATATCCATATTTCTTTTTATCATCTACATATGCTCGCTCGATTCCTCGGTTCTCGGTTCTCGGTTCTCGATTGGTCACGGTTTCTCTTTGTCTATCTGTCTGATCTCTGCCTTTTTTTCTCGTTTTCTCGTTTTCATTTTCTTTCTCGTTTTCTCTCTGCAAAGTCCACTTGATCCCCCCACCTATCCATGCATGCCTTTCTTGTCTTCTCTTTCTCTTTCTCTCTTGTCTGTCTGCTTTTCTTTTCCTTCCTTCCTCCCTTTTTCTTGAAAAATGTCACTCGACTCCGACGACTTGCACTTTTACGTAGTCGAAGATACCAAGGACACCACTGGCAGCCCCGTGCTTGTCGTTGCTTTTCTGATTCTCGATTTTCATCCTTCTTGAAGTTCATATGTACTCCTCACTATCATCGTTTGTACATACATCTGCAATACCAATTCTCAATTTTTCCTGAATACTTGTTAATGGTTTTTGGTGATCGATTTTGAATTGTCATGACTTGAGAGCGATGCGATGAGTTAGTTATGGTATGTGAGTGTATCCGATATCGTGCATTGAGTCGTTGTGACCCTCTGTAAAATGTTCTCTCTACTGATTATAATTACTGACTGACTACCCAGTATACGCATACGCATACGTATAGCGTATCGATAACACGTCCCGAGAGCCGTAAGTAATTATACATTACCGTACATTGCCACCTACTATCCTAGGATTCCTATCTACAGAGATAGATAAGTCCCAAGGAGATTCAAGTTAGTCCACTGTCCCAAGAGATCTATCTTTACCACCCCGCCACCACAGCAGAGCTAAGTCCTTAAGGATGAAGAATAAGGGAATAAGGGAACAAGTCCTCGAGGCAATTAATGCTAATTCTCTCGCACGGTGCACCCCTTGTGGAGTGAGAATAAAGAATGTTAGAGAAATAAGTAGAACGTATCTGAGTTTTCTGAGTTTTCTGAGTTTTCTGGGTTTTCTGAGTTGGTTTTTGTCGCCGTCGGTCACCGCGGTAAGTAAGTCTATACATATGCATTATGTGTATTATGTATAGATGTATAGATGGGGACGACCTGGGACGAACGACGTCGACCGGGAATCTGGCGGGACTCGGAGTCTTGCGAGAGTCGGAAGTAACGGCACTAAGGCTGGGATCAGTGGGTGGGTGGGTGTATTGTATTGTATTCATTGAAGGCCAAGGTGTGCCTCGAGATTTTAGAAGTTGTATGTATAATATGTTGTACGTGTCTCGTTTCTTCTTCGATATGTTATGATATGATATGATATGATACGTGAGTACATACTTAGGTATCATATATCATATCATATCATGTTACATAGACGCCAGGCGCCTGGCGTTACGCCGAGGAGAGAAGCACTGGCAGCTGGCTGGCAAGGGGGGTTGTAATTTAGATGAACGGGAAGAAGGCGTAAAGTCTAAAGAAGAGGAAGGTTTATGTATGTATATAGACAAGGCAAAGACAAGGGAGGAATATGTAGCCTGTAGGAGGGGGTACGCCGTAAGGCGGTAAGGTCTGCGCTCGCTCGCTATCGGCCGTACGCGCAGTCGCATTCGCGTTCGCAGTCGAAGTGGAGTGGAGTGTGATCTTCGGAAATATCTATCCATTGCCAAAAGACAAAGGAAAAGGATAACGTATAACGAGTCCTCCGATACCCGGTCGACTTCGAGTCTTTAAAAAATTTAGGTCGAAGCAATGACCCCCCCTCTCCTCTCCCCTCCCCTAGCCTAGCCTCCCCCCCGCATTCCTCACTTTTGTTTTTGTTCTCGTCTTTTTTTATCCGAAGCTTGCCAGTGGGGGACTCAAAAAACAGAAGGTACCGGTGGGGAAGGAACCCAATGGAATTCGATAGAACCCCCCCTCCCTTCCCCCGGTCTCCCCACGGCCACCCCCTCYCCTCCAGGCTCCTCGTGGAGTCGTCTATCAGACTCATACAGGCCTCGTACGGGCTAGCACGCCCTAGAACACCCAAAAACTCCACAGACTCAGGACTCAGGCGCCCGCCCCGCTCATCGTCGGTCAAACTCCCCGAGCCTGCGAACAGGTGTGAATAGCCCCTGAAATCGACCACTTAAAATTCTATCATGAATTTTCGAATTTCATAAACAGACGATCTCTCCTAAGGCATACAGCCGGTTGCATAAGAAACTGCAGGTCGCGACTTGAGTATCTTGTTTGTTGATATTTGTGTGGCTGGTTCCCCAGCTTAAACCGATCGAAGGCCGAGGCAAGCTCTCATTCTCGTGCACTCAATTTAGAGGATAGAAAGTGCCTAGTCTCACTACTCAAGGCATACCGCACGCTATATCTTGATGAGATACAGGTAGAGAACCGTGGATTGAAGTCTCTACTTGTTTGTTCAGCAAAACAAACTAAATTTAGATGTTTGTTGTCCAAATATGCTCACGTGGAATGACCGGGAACGAGGATGAATCTGCCTCGGCCTTCGATCGGTTTAGGCCGGGGAACTATCCATACAAATATCAACAAATCAGACACTCAGGTCGCGACCTGCAGTTTTTTATGCAACCGGCTGTAAGGTGAATTTCAGATCAGTTGTGCGGAGATGAATGGGTGGATTTGGGTGTGCTCGGCTTACATGGGAAGAATCGGTACCGGTGAGTTACGGACCACGGTCTGTCTTATCCAGGATTTCCGATTTGTGACATTTTGTGCTCCGGCGCTGCTGGTGTCTCCAAATTCACCTTGTATGTATGTATTTTATTTTCTCGATCTCGTTCTTTCCCTTTTCTTCAAGCTGAGGCAAGCGGCAAAGGCAAAGCGGCAAGCAGCAAACCACATGATTCGGACATTTCCCTCCCGTTTCCCCGTCTTCCCGTTTTTTCGATAGGCATGGACTTTTCAAAGGGATTAGTCTACATAAGGATTAGAGTTGTAACTTGTGAGAATCGGGATTATCAAATTGAACACCACACACCACGCCATGATCTATCGCGTCGCGCGACGCGTGGATGGGACTATCACTTACGCGTACGTATGTGCAGTGGGTCTTGTCACTTGAGAGCGTCATCAGGCGTCATCTATCACTTCGCTTCAATGGTCATGGCCATGGTCATGAAGGCGTAGATGAGAAGATTATTTAGACACGGATTTGTTGTGTGAGAACGACGCGCCTTGCTTTGCTTTGAAGTTCCCGTCACGCACGGTTAGACACCCCCTCCGGGCCTTTTCGGGTACTCCCTGTATCAATGCTCTCACTGTAGCCCATTTTATTAGACAATGGAAGGTAAAAGGGGGGAAAAGAAAGGAACCATTAATACGTGTTACGCTTGCTTCCGTACGAACCTCGTCTCGTCCCGCATCCTTGATTGATAAATGTCTAGCAGGGAAGTAAATTCTACCAGATTCTGCCTGCCTGGTCCCGAGAGCTCGTCCTGTTCATCAGATCAAAGAGCGCCTTCGCCTTCTGTAGCGTCAGGAGCGTGAAATTCATGAAACCGATACTGAGACCGAGACCGTTATTACATATGTTTTCGGGCGACACGGCCGATCGGGTTTACGAGTACTTGTCTCTTTGACGTGAATTTTTTTCTTCTTCTTCTTGTAAGTTGTAGCAAGCCCTTGAACATCGGGAGAGAGAAGATTTAATTCCATGCGGGTGAGAACTACGCTTTCATTGTATGTCCGGTCCAGAGTACCCTACGCCGACGGGTTCATAATAAAACACTAGAACTGTGTCTGAGAGCCCAGAGTCGGTCAAATGCGAAAAAATCAATCCAATTTGGGCTTGAAGGCCTTCGGTGGCAGCCACTCCCAGGATCATCGGATCGTGAATGTATTCGATGCTTGAAGAATGTACCGTCGGGATCAAAGCTGGATCAGAGATAAGCAAAAGTTTTCTATACATACTTACAAAGATACTCCCCGGGCACTGGCCATGGCGGGAGATTGCCAGTAAATTATTCGCTCTTCGCTCCGCGATCCGACTCTCCTGGAACTTAACACGGTTGGTTATATGAACTATAGATGGCGTCAGTTTTCGATGCTGTGTATGTGTATGAGGAATATGAAGGTATAGTTACCGTTGAGTTTACGTTTTGGATAGGTACGAGAATGTACGGATGTGAATCCGAAGAAATCTATGTACCGTGTACGAGATTTTCTCTGATTTTCTCCAGGCTGTGGTTGATGGCGGGTTGCAGGTTGCAGTGGTGGAAGGGAGAATGAGACCTGAAGTCGCAGGGCGCCAACCGTGACGCCGACGCGACGACGACGGACATATACATGGAGGACTTCATCATACTATCGTTTTCCTCAAGCCTCTTCGTCATGATACGACAAGTTGCCGGTTATATTTTCGTCCTATCATATCGCAGACCACATCTAGTTTGAAATTCGAACAGCTTCTCAATCGAGATTGCTGCGAAATCTGTGACAGATAAGTCAATGAAAGGAAAGAGTGAAGAATGTGTCGTTCGGTGAACGTACCGTCGACTTGAGACAAGGGCCTAGGATCGAGATGTGATTCATAGATGGGATCTTCGTGGCGCATCTTCAGCAGCTTAATTTATCGCGGAATGTATACGTTGTAGTTATTCTTGAGCATTGGCTTGATGAATCAAAGATATAGATTCGAAGAACGCCCTGAGATACGTGGAAGCTCAAAAAAAGGCGGGGCACGTAAAGTTGGAATGCTCACTGGCACCGTTCACAGTTTACCAGACCCAAACACCAATGTTCCCGCAAATTTGACAGAGATAATTAATCTAGGTTGAACGTGCGTTTTATCTGCAGTATTGCCTGCGGTAACTTCAAGAGACGGTTTACCCGGATTCCATCTTGGACAGGGAATAGGTGAGAGTGACTGGAAAGAACATGAAAGGCGCCCAATTTATGTAAGCGCTCACAGATTTATAGAAGATAGACGCCGGGCCGTGCGCAGACCCTCCTCATTCACGCCAAATTCACACTGCTGAGTTGCAATGCAACTATGATGAATCCAGCTACGGATTGAATGTAGCATTATGGCACTTGTTCCAGGCTTCTCCGCTTTCTGGAAGAGGTACGAAAGGCTAACACCACCATGACAGCAGCCAGCGGTCTCGCGGTGCGTTTAATATTGCGATTGAGCCACTTAAAATCTTTATTCAATCAACTTCTTTTCAGAATTGTCACGAATATTTCTGACAGCCTTTGAATGGGTGGAATATTGCACTATAGATATCGACCATGAAATGGTCGATGATTCGCTTAGCGCTATGAAAGCTGAACTTACCAACTGCTAGAGCTAATCCTGCTGCAGCCTCGAAGCTGAGGGAGACTGGGGCGAATGACGACTCGGAGGTGTGCATCTTCTAGGCAGTATGCTGCGAATGAGCCACCTAGGGAGGTTGGTACGCCTAGTAAATGGGTCGTACATTCAACAGGGCCAGTAGATGGACAGACGGACCCCGGGTTGCCAGCTCATCCTACAAACTCTCTGGCGAGCCTCCCACTTAATACATCAAGACTAATCACCTCGATGGTTGTTTCCGGCTTTTGCTTCGTTGTCTCAACTGTCGACGTGTTAGACCCATCCCGCTGGAGAGCAGAGTAGAGAGGAGGGGGTGTGTATGGACTAATTTCGACTAGGGTTCATAAGGTTGCTCAGCTGAAGGACGCCCAACAGCACGCAGAATATTGGTGACAGCGACAAAGAACAATGTAAAACCACTTTCACTCAATATTGTTGTGTATCCTTTCCAGAGATATTGATAAAATTTTGTGTGCGGTGCGAAGACAGTACCGTCTGCCAGTACCTCACATATCGTTTCGTGACCGCACTTCAAAGAGTCCATACTCGTTTCTCTCATTCGATCAGATATTTCAGCGCTGTTACAAGTATTGCTAGCCATAAGCGCATACTCTATGGTTACTCAAGCGCGCCGAGTCGCAAGGGTCTAGGAATGTGGTCGCGCGGCACAAAAATCAAAATGTTACGACGTTGTGATTCCCGTCATCTTTCCAAGCACACCTACAAAGCTTCCTTCAAACGGTCGACGCTCCATGTTTTACGGTTTTAATTTTGAGTGCATGAGGGCATGGCAGGTAATAAGACATACAACCAGAGCATGTGGGGAAGGAAATAAGGGGAAGCAACAGATGAAGTGCAAACATCCATTAGATCGTAGTCTCGTACGGCAAAGGCACAATCGTCTGAGGAGCATTGTCTTTTGTGGAGACGGTGCGGGAGTCGCGGGGGAGAGCAGGAATACGTTTTAGGTTGACACGCTCTGTAAAAAAAGGTATGAGGATGAACGTTTAATAGAATTAATTGGGCAGAATACGCACCGCCAGAGGCCTTGGCAGCAACATGCGCCTCATGGTTGGCCTTCACCCGATCCAAGAACTCCTGTCGGCAAGCAGAGTGTCTGATGTGCTCAACACGCAAGTTGACACGCTTCTCAATGTAGCGGTTACCGACGACCTTGTACACAATAACACCGACAGAGGTGGGGGTGACGTTGTACACAATACCAGTTCGGCTAAAAAGCAAAAAACACATCAGATTCAAAGACGAAGTTATATCAAGGCCGAAAACGCACCCGTGGTAGTATTTGTGGGGCATACCCTTTTGTTGAGCGGCATTGGCTTTGATATCAACGATGTCTCCTACACGGTAGTTGATGAGGAAGGTGGAGAGCTTAACGGGCCCATGTTCTACACTCCAAGAATCAGTTGCAAAATCTTCCTTCCAGCAAATACAATGTACATACCCTTGAAGCCCCGCTTGAACATGTGGCGCGTACGCGCACGATAACCGAATGAGTGGGGCATCTTGAGGACTAAGAAGAGGGTGAATCAAAGAGAGAACGACTTGAAAATGGTTCTGCTCACGGTCGAGGTCGTCGTCGAGATTGAGGTAGCTTGAAAATCTGGGACCGGAAAATTCCGAGTGGCTTGGGTTGGTACTGCACAGTTTCTGAAGCCGCACCCAAAACCTTATTTTGTTTGGTTCTTTGTTTGTCCCCTCCAAGCGTTAGGTGGTTAGGTTTCCCCTTCTTCCGCTCTCCGTTTCGACTTTTCCTCAAGACAAAAATGCCCAGGTAATCTTCTTGTTTTTCTTCAAACCTTTTGTGTTGACTTCTTGTCGTGTAGGGCCCCGCGGAACCACAGCAAAACGTGAGCTTATTTCAATGTCTTCAAGATCCACTTTTTATGTGGAGGGTGTGCAATCGTGCTGATAACAAAGCCTTGCCCCATTATAACTTGTATACAGTTACAAGGTCCCTCGTCGACCTTTTGAATCTGCTCGTCTTGATGCCGAGCTCAAGGTATGATTTCTTCGTTCAACTACTTGTGTAGTTATCCATATTTTTTCTGGTTAGCTTGCCGGCGAGTATGGTCTCCGCAACAAGCGTGAAATCTGGCGTATCGGTTTGATCCTTTCCAAGATTCGTCGTGCTGCCCGTGAGCTGCTCAAGCTCGACCCCAAGGACCCCAAGCGTCTCTTCGAGGGTAACGCTTTGATTCGTCGTCTCGTTCGAATTGGTGTGCTCGACGAGTCCCGCATGCGTCTCGATTACGTGTTGGCTTTGAAGGTTGAGGATTTCTTGGAGAGGCGATTGCAGACTCAGGTCTTCAAGAGCGGTCTCGCCAAGTCTATTCACCACGCTCGTGTTCTCATCAGGCAACGACACATCCGGTATGGTCTTTTCTTTCTCTTTTTCCGTGTATATATGTTCAGACATCTCATCTTATGCTGTTCTATAGCGTTGGTAAACAGATCGTCAACGTTCCATCATTTGTCGTTCGTCTCGACTCCCAAAAGCACATTGACTTTGCTCTCACTTCGCCATACGGTGGAGGCCGTCCTGGACGTGTCAAGAGAAAGCGTGCCGCTGCTGCCGCCAAGAAGGAGGAGGGTGGTGATGATGAGGAAGAGGAGTAAATATTTTGCGACCTGTAATCTTCCTGCTGGCCTATGTGTCGTATCATGCTCTTTCCCGCTGCTATGTATGTTTATGACGCATGCAAAAAAGTATTCTCTTAAGCTCAAGTATTTCAACTGTCTCCTACGTCTGCCTAGCTAGCGAGCTCGCATAGAAGTGGTGGATTAAGCAACGTTCAGGTGGTGGGTTTAACAGTGCAATGGAATAACAATACAGATACAACAAATGACAAAGGGTAGACGACAAAGAAGAGACTACTTCCTTGCAAACGTGATCTAGGTGAAGCAAGTAACTGTAAGCGTCAAAGATCAGAAGAGATATCATAAGGGAGCTCACCTTGATCTTGTTCTCTCCGTCCAACTTGTAATTGTGTAGTGCATCCTTGGCTACCGTCGAGCTGGCTTCGTCCAAATACTCCACGAACGCAATATCCTTCTTCGTCGGAATGAGACGAACTTCGTGTAGATTCGGGTACCTATTCAATAAGCATGTCAATCACAGTATACGACAGACGACAGAAATAAAGAAAGAAAAGAGAGTACTGAAAGAATGGCACGTACTGAGAGAATAGACCAACAAGTTGGTCTTTTGTAACAGACTCTGGTAGATTCTGCAGGAAAAGAATTTTGTTTGGAGGAAGGTACTCGTCTGGCATTTGGACATTCGGCCGCTTTGTTGCTGGTGCTGGCGCTGCTCCGTCCACTGGATAAGCAAGATGTAAAAGGCCATGCAAAAGACAATTAGCGACGACTCAAGACAAGGAAACTCCAAGACGACGTACTATCCGAAGCCAACCGCTTCGCTCTGAACTTCTGTTTCAACGGGTTCGTGTACCGTGTCTTTTCTGTAAAAGATATCAGAGTTGGAATCATCTGAACGAACGAACGACATTCGCACTTTTGTGTTCGTCTCTCCGTGCTTTATGCTCATCGAAATGCTCCTTGTCCAATTTCTTCACCACAGCATCTGATCTCGTTCGTGCAAATGATATTTGCTACACAAAACCGTCACCAGTCAGCGGTCAATCAAGCCTCCCTCAATGTTAAACAAAAATACATACCATAGGTTTCGAGTACAGAGGGAACCCTCTAACCTCCTTCATCGCCTTCTTGGCAATCTCTGCATCAGCAAAAGACACAAACGCCTGCCCTCGCATGCGCAGGTTACTGTGAGCGACAACATCGAGGACTTCTCCGTATGACTTGAATAGACCACGTAACGAGGCTTTTAACACTGTAGAACGAATGGAACGTGGAATTAATAACAATCTTTCAGGACTTGAGAGACTATATTATTGACCAGGTATTTTGATCTTCTCGTTTAAATTCTGGATATATAGAGTTTCAGAAGTGAATTCCGGCTCGGCGGGTACTGCTGTTGCGGGAGCAGGGACAGGTGCAGCTGGTGCGGAGGTTATCCCTACCATTGCATTTTGCATTAACTCTGGCGGCGGCGCTGCTTCTGCCATGTTCAAAGAAAGAGATATGGAGGTCTAAACGGGTTATCGGACGGAGTCAAGAGAGAAGCTGTATATAGTTGTTTATTACATGTCTCTTTTTGGCAATGGTACTACAACGCCAGGTCCTACTTACAAGCGTCTACCACCTTTCTTTTCTTTTCCTGTTTTTGAGGTTCACTTTATTCAGCTCTTAAAAGGCTGTCCTTGAACATCAAGATTATTGAAAACTCTCTTTTTCTGAAGTGGATTGTTTCGTGCCGTAGCTAATTACCATTCATGCATTTTCATAATTTCATTTATTCATTATGCTACTGTGTATTTTCTGCTTTACCCTGAAGTCATGGAAGAAAATCCTTGTAATTGATTTATTCTTTCGCCACGTCAAGACCTCACTCGTTAGCTGAACGGTCAAGACAAAGCCAAATTATAGCTAGAGAAATCTTCAGTAAAGATTGAGAAAGCGGAGAATATAGCCGCTCACGTCGTCGGAACATCGCTCTGTTTCAATCCAGTAATATTAATGGGAATACCACCCCACCCGTCAATCGTCGCAACGCTGAAGTAAACGAGAAGCCGTCAAACTCGGCAGTCGCAAAGCACGAAAGCAAATAGCTAGCTCACCGAACAAGAACGTCGGTGCTGATCAGGTCGAGGAAGCCGAGAGGGATGATACCCAGTGACGCAAGAGCACCTTGCGTCAACAAGACATTGTCAATGGTACCAGAGTCAGCAGTTCCGAGGATAGGGACTACGACAGGAGGGTTGAACGTGTGATTGAAAGTGGCATAGACCGTATCGTTGATCCCTGCGCTGCTTGTCACGCTGTCGAGAGTCAGCTCGAGAATGAGAGGGTTTTCAACTACTCCCTGTCAGCTTAAGATCGTAGGTCTCGCGTAAATATCGTACCGACAAAGTCCACTCTATACGAATAATCAGTGTAAGCGTTGTTAACATCTAACGGGAGCTCGCAAAATGCTTACTCAATGAGATTGGTTACGAGTGAGTCAAGCTAGCAAAATAGTCAGCTTCCATTTTTCATCACTTCGATTTAAACAGGGCAAAACATACAGTAATCGTAGCGTTGATACTCTTCACCAAACCAATCCCAAGCGCGTTGATGATGTCGCCAATGGAAAGGCCGGCGAGATCAGCCTCCTGGGGAGCGGGAACAGGCGCAGGAACGCCTGCTACATTAGAGAGAATGAAGCACAGGAAGCTGAATACGAGGACATTCAAATTAGCGAACATGGTCACAGCAAGACGTTGAGCAGCGACCGGTCTCAAAGTTTAGCATTGGCCGTGAATTTATACTGCATGAAAGAAGGCCCAGGGACGCCTAGTGAGCTCATTGGATTTCTCCGAGCTGGCCATTCCAGAGAGAAGATGATCAGCATTCGCACACGCATGCGGTTCTGCTGTCAGATGACTTGCAGCATCAAACGTTGATCTGAGGGATGGTAAAAAGATTCTTGTTGAGTAGAGAAACAAGTGGTGAAGTCAGAGCCAACGTTGGACGCAGAAACAAAGAGATGGGTACAGTATTCCACCCACTGACTCCGTTGGGTGCAATGGTGGAATTCCGAGAGTTGGACAGACGGAAAATATGCGATGCCTCTCTTGCACATAACACGTGAAAAAAGAGAACATGTACCACCAGACTGAGAAATCCGAACTAGAGTGGTATTGAATACATCAGGAAAAGGTCATTTGATTCGCCAGTCGAGGCGTTTTGACTATGAGCATTTTCGGCACTTGATGTCTGCCAAGAATTCGAAGCACATGAGTAAGAGGGAAGGTCGTTGCGTTAAGACCGTGTTTGCAATATGCCCGGATGGGTCTTGTCCACGGAGAGTGTACCTTGAGTGTACCTTTCGCCTGTCGGCTCCATCTGGAGGCCTTTATACTTTGACGAGATATAAATGGTGCCGGCATCCGCAATGGTCCCTCTAGTACACGAAGCACGTCGTCCGGGTGATCTAGGTCGAGCATCTATACCTTCTAATGACTCGCTTATGCGTGAGCACTGAGACGAGCATTTCGTTCACCCACTATCCTAAGATATCAACAAGACGAGCATGAATTGTGTAGCGTACCACACATACCTCGGTCCCTTTCGCATATTGAATTATGAACGCCGCACTACAGAGACTCCTAGGATCACTTGTAAGACACAATTCCGTCCTGCTCGAATGCGAGCATTGCGGCGGCGATTTCTGTTGAGCGTAGGCGGCAAGATTAAGAACACTCAAGAACGGCAGTCATACACGCACCAGACACGGTCTTGTAAGCGTAACTTCAACTCATACTAGTAGATCATCGGTGTCCTTGCACATCGGCTCCTCCAGAATCAGAACATGGCACCCTCGCTGACCTTGTAGTCGTAAAACACGTCTATCTCATCCATTTACGGGGTTTGGGACCATACGAGCTCTGCGAATCCAAAACGATTTTATCGACTTGCGAGGCTGCTAAGAGCTGAGCGCTGAGCTATAGTAGGTAAGACTCTGAGACTTGAGTGTAAGACTGTACTTAAGAGCTAAGTTCGCAATTACATCGGCCTGCTTAGTCAGTCTACTAAATATGTGGGGACGCAGTTTGATTGCCGGAGGCGCACAGGCGCAGCACAACCATCGAAATCTCACTCCTGTAACCAGCACTCACCTTTTCCTTCTACTAGGCACCTTAAACCAACTAAATCTTTGTATACACTCTCTTATACTCTTAAATTATGGGCCGGTGGACTCAATATGACGAAGTACGTACGACAAACAGGCTTCTGGTCTCATCACGCCATTGCGACTCAACGCAGTTCTTTTCTCTAGGATGGGTATCGTTTACCTGAAGGAATGGAACGAATTGGATATGATTCTGATTCGGGAAGATATTTCTTTCGAGATCGGGACGGTGTAGTCTGGCAGGGCGCTGAAGGCGCTGAGTACAGCGAAATGACGCGAGGTATGCGCACAGCTTAGAACAGTACTGGCTAAGTCACAATACCGCATTTTTAGTATATGAAGGGTCGAGCTCGACTCTTCCTTCGGAAGATGTAGTCGAAGACGAGGATATTGAAGCTACACCTGTTCGCGCGCGCGCAGATGGATATCAACAACTACCTTCTCATGTAGGTGTTAGCTGAGAGCTTTGCGAGCCCTCTTATACTAATCCTGCACTGAATTGCTTTATCAGAATCAGCCTATGGCAATACGTCACGGAGTCAACACAGCGGCCTATCGCACTCTATTCCCATTTTTCATGCTCATTGGTGTCATCCTCCTCCTCGTATGGCGACTGATTCTGTCTCCGGGCTTGTCTGCGCCGAGCAGTCCTTGCCCTATAAATTCCACAGAATACCTGGTTGAGCCAGGTGACTACTGCTGGAAAATTGCAAAAACATATGGCTGCTCGCTGGAGGAGCTGGAAGCATTTAACCCTGAAGTCAACTGTGAATCGTTGACACCCGGTGTTACAGTCTGTATCCCGCCGACACCTGAATCGACCGCGATGACACTCGCTTGATCCCTCCTCTCCTCCCTACTTCTGGACTGCATCTATTTATAAATCTTTTTTTCGGTTTTGGCGGACATTAATGCTGTGTACTATGAGTATTCATCGTGAAATGCACATGAAGTACTGAATGTGCTCCTTCGGCTACACCAGGTCTCCGGTCATTTCCCCAGCATCTTGCAGTTCACGACGACCCCGTATCAACGATCTCGAGCTAAAAAAGACTCTCCTGAGTCCTCGGGATGAGCTGTCCACGCCATTTAGGCCCAACGCCCTGAGGCTGAAATGTTAGCGACTCAAAAAAGTAGGGTCAGTTACCATCTTCGAGTCATCCATGAGTCATGGATATCAGGCAAAGTTTGGCCCTTGCCAGTCGCCCAGGGCCATGTCAAAGTCGCAGCCAGGGTCATCTCTGGTGTCCCAAAAGTCGGCGTCCTCGATGATCATGAGCAGGGACAAAGCAGGGATGGCAGGGGATGGTAGGAAGTAGCTGATCATCCATTCAACGAAATCATAAATGCAGTGATGACTGATGATCCCAGTATGATCCCACGTCATCTTGAGTCGATACGAATAACAGGATAGATTATCTCTGCTTCGTTCTGAACCTTTCTGAACCTGCCTCCTTCAATTTCCAATGTTTTTTCCCTCCCATATCTATCAGACCAAGTTAATGTCCCTAACTTTGACACGATATTTTCGGCCATTTCTTCAGGATCAAGCATCTTTTGTATGGGACCACGACGCCACTGTAAATACCGAGACACAGAAATCCTATTAATTTGCAAGAATATGATCTAATTCATCAACCCTGAATCGGATACATATTTTTTTCGAAGCGGTGATGACGAGAGCTGAAGAACAAGATCTACACTAGAAGATCTAGTGATTTTGAACATGTGGACACCTCATTCTCTTCTAGCAGTGGCACCTATAAGAACCTGAACATAGGCGGACAGCACAGTCGCTTGCACGGTCGCTTTTCACAGCTTTTCCAGGATAGGCGGRCAGCACAGTCKSTTGCCTCTGCTACACCGTCAGCCAATAAAGGCGTTGTACATCCTTTCAGAAGCCATAGGCTTGCTCTGTATCCGTCTACCTTGGTGGTTCATCACATCTCTTCCAACGTCCTGGCGACCAAGGGCATCCTGGTCAATTGAGTACTGTATACGGGTGTTCTTCACGCGATGGCTTGTCATGTTCGACCTACGGTGCGTATTCTTTTCAATGTGTTTCTCTTTGAGATATTGACACTCTCCTCAGAGCTGGAGGACTCGTGAACTTCCCTGACCATCGTCAAACGCACCCAGGGAAAGGTGCTGTGGGCGTAGCACTTGAACCTGTGGATCCCACGTACATCGTGGGGTACATCAAGCGCAGGGCAGAGGAAATGTCCGTTAAACCCGAAACAATATCCGGGTATTGGTACACAAGAGAAGGACAATCGAACACCCAAATATCTGAAAAGCCCCACAACGGCGAAAGAGTGATTTATTCCTTGCATGGTGATCCCTCCGCAATATTTGCTCTATTGAATCGTAGCTGACTCCTATGTTTCTTCCAAGGCGGCGCGTATTTCACTTGGTCCGCTCATCCAGATAGCCCGAGTGGAGGTGTTGTTCGTGGCCTCCTGGAACATTGTCAGGGAATCCACGCGATATTTTGTCTTGAATACCGCCGCTCGTCAATTTCGCAGAACGGCACCTCCATCAATCCATACCCCGCAGCTCTTCTTGACGCCATCGCAGGCTACGTTTACCTCGTCCATCACAAAGGGTACTCTCCATCCAATATCATTCTCGAAGGCGACTCCGCTGGAGGTAACCTGGCTCTTGCCCTGACGCGTTACCTCGTGGAAAACCAGACCAGCCTTCCCTCCCTCCCTCCCCCAGGATCTCTCTTGTTGTTATCCCCGTGGTCAGACATCGGTCTCTCTCACATCAAGAAAGGCTCCTCCGCTCTCCCTTCCACATATCACTGTCCCGACTGGCTCGGTCCCTATCCAACTGGTCCAGGCCCCACAGAATACGCCGTCCGCGCCTTCCTCGGTCAAGCCAACTCCTCCCTAGCCGACTCAGATCCATATATATCCCCTGCCTCTCAAAACATTGAGAAAATCTGCTTTACGGGCTTCCCTCGAACGCTCATAATCAGTGGCGGCGCAGAAACTCTGTTAGATATGATCAAAACGTTGAAAATGCGGATGGAAGACGATATGGGAAGTGATCTGGTGACTTACAAAGAAATTCCTGATGCTATTCATGATTTTGTGTGCTTTTCGTGGTGTGGAGCGCAAAGGAAGGTTGCTTTGGAGGCAATAGCTCATTGGGTGGGATGAGCATTCGCATTCGGGCTTCCAGGCTGCATGTCTGTACGAATTTTCTCCCGTGATTACAAGGCCCTCAAGAAGCAAGACTTGTACTGGATGTACCGTATACTTCTTGATTTAGTTTATAGAGTGCGAGCGTCTTCGAAGATGGATGCTACTGGCAGAGAGTAAATGCCAAATGGGACTTGCGCACGACAATGTTTGTGCATTCCATCAGACTGATATGTGGGATGACCTCGAGGCATGGATTCTTCGGWCCACTAGTGACCACTGCGGATGTGATGAAGCAGTTTGACAGGAGTTCCATGCATACTGTCACGCAAAAGATATGATTGATCTTGTCTGGATTTTGTTATCCAATTCAATGATTGCATTATTATCTCTCCGTTCTAATTTCTCCCTGATTCCCTCCCTTGACCAGCTCCTCCCTCCGATACTGCAGTGCGCTGCCAGTGGGGTAACAATTTTTATACTCGAGGCGCAAATTTGCTCGAGATAGTTAAGCTGGCGGTTCTTACGACGTGATCTGCTGGACACGGTCTCAAGTCCAAGACAGGCCCTTGAATCTCGGGATCAAGCGTCGTATCAGAGCGGAAATTGAAGGCCGTGCCACCTTTTATCAGAGATCTCGAGCCGTAAAGGAACACTAGGAGCATTCGGCTTCTTTGCGAAAGGAACATTCATGCTGGTAGCCAAGGTCAGTCAGTATCAAGAGTGGAGAATGGGCCCACTTACCCCCTCAACTGTCTGGCCTGCTGATCCTGGTAGTCCCAAAAGTCGCGGGAGCGAAAGTCTACCCTAGTTTCATTTTCCGTTTGGTCATCATTTTGAACGAGATAATAGCTCTGTCGCCGTGAGCATGAGAAGGTTGTATGGAATGGCCGCTGAGTTGTTCAATAGATTTTATTATAGGTGAAGATGTGAATTACATGACAGTAGAAGGAATAAGCGTGGAGCCGCACCTGGGAGGATCTTGCTGTCGACTTTGGCTTCATACGATTGGGTGACTCTGGCAATTCTCACAAAGCAGCCTCAAGCAGGTTGTCTGCGTACGTCTGTTCGAAATTCATCGTGAAGCAGAGTCGACTATATTTCACTTTCCGGCAAAAAAGCAATGTGAATGTACTGTGCAATGTGCATGGAAGCTAGTCAGAGAGCATGAGATGATTCAGCTTACGAGCAGGCGTTTTTTGACTAATTACGCTTACCAGCTTTGTCTGACACAATGACGTGAATGCCACGTGATCTGTCGGCGATCAGACGCGGTGCTCCGGTGATGTCATGTTTGAATTTGAGATCTGACCACTTCGGTTTGTGAATAAAAGGCAACTACAGCCCTTTAACGACTTCTTAGACGACCCTCACCTTCGACGACTCTTACTTGCAGCCGGTGCACCTCGCTGTATCACCAGCTCACCAACTCCTTCTACTCTCTTCACGAACTTGACGAATAATGGCTATCGACAATCACATTACCAGGGGTCATCCAAGTATGTCTTACATTCGTCGCGAGATTCCTCATGAATAAATCTTTCTGTAGTTGTTTTCAGCTTGCTCATTGTCTTTGGCATAATTGAGGTGTGTTTTGGACACGTTACAAAACGTAAAAAAATGTGCAGACCGTACTGCCTTTACAGCTTGCGCTCTCCTCGTGGCTTACATCTCGCTTCAACAAAAATCATGATTATTCCAGTATAACCGAACGAGACCGTGTCAGATTCACTCTGTTTGCGTCTGCATGGACTGTCGTCTTCTCGTTTCTGTACGGGATTTTGTTCTGGCATTCTCCATCGGGGTCGGCTTTGACCAGCATAGCGTCTCATATTGTCTTGTAAGTCTTACTTCTGTCTCACTAGGCCTCTTGCATTCAATGAGATTTCTCGCTTCTTGCCAGTCTGACTTTGACGTGGATAATATGGACTGCGAGCGCAGCAGCTGTTACCGAGATGCTCGGGGGTGGTTTGAACTGCAAGTGCGTAGTCGTTTGACATTCAGTAATGCTGTGTACTGATATCCATCTTCGAAAGTAATGTCACTGGCTTCAATTATTGTGGGCAGTTAAACGCATTGGAGGCGTTCGCATGGATCGAATGGTACGAAACTAGCAACACGGTTCCTTCCTGTTTCACTTTCTCACCATTATTTTAAGGATATTGGTAACGCTTGCGGTTGTCGTCGTCCTTGTACGTGGAATTACAGCTGCCCGCCGTGGTGATGGGTATCGTGGTGGTCTTGTCAATGTATGATTTCTTGTTTACGGACGCGCTACGCGCCACAAAAGCGAATGGAAGTACCGAATAGATTTTGGGTTATTGTGGGAATTTTTGTGTATGGCCGTGGGCTCGGTTTTCCCCTTTCTTTGGTGTATTTTTGAATCCGCGGGCTTGATATCATCATATAGTTCCTACTATTTGTTGCTATAATCCAAGCTGCTATTATCTTCTCGCTTTTCGCCCACACGACAAGCAGACGCAGAGGGTTCGAACTTGCAAAGGCCACGGCGACAAGGTCATGTTAGAGTGAATGCCGAGTTATTTCCTGTATCCAGCTAACGGTTGAAACATCGACGTATTCAGTAAAACAGCATATATTGGAAGAACCCGTGCTCAAGATAATGATTTAGAGATGGCACATACGATTACAAAATTACAGCAATACGGTTCGTTATTTCATCAAAAGTACGGGATGGAAAATCAGTTCTGCTTCTGGAACATCTTCCTCGTCATTCAGTCGAGTCGTCCCGGTACCAGCAAACAGCCGCGCAAAGAAACCACTTTTCTCAGTGTGTACATCGACATCTCTGGGCTCGCGTTTGACTCCGTTTCCCGGATTGACGGCTTTCTTCTCCAGCCTACGTATAACTCTCTTCAATTTCGTTATTTCCGTCAAAGAAGATTTATCAGTTTGTATGGATTTATCGGCGTAGGTTTTTGTAGCTTGTTCCGTTTCTGAGTTGGGGGTTACATATATAGGTTTCTTCGCGTTCCCGCTGGGTTCAAATCCGAGTCGACTTTCGTGTGGAATCCAAAGAGTTCGGTGGTGCGAGGGGATGATAGTACGTCGAGGTGGCTGAGGCCCGTGAGGACGTTGGCTCGGGGTGTGTGAGGTGGAACCGGATGAACGAGGGGGTGGGTTATTGACGTTTGAGTCTGAGATATGGATGATACTGGTGATTTGATCCTCCAAGTCCTCGGTTAGGGTGGTCTGTGGGAAGGATAAATCGGGAAGTTCGTAGCTGGGGCTCGGCATATCGGGGACGAGGTCGTTCTGAGGAGGAGGAGAATGAGAATGAAGACTACCAGTCGCTGCCTCTGCAGCGAGTGGCCCTTCGGTTCGGCCATGGTATGATGAGGAAAGTCCAAGCCGGTTCAAGTCATTTTGTAAGATTTCTTGAAGTTCGTTTCCGAATATATCAATAGTAGCGTCTCCACTGTGAGTGGATCCCAGATTTATTCGTTGTAGAAGGGACAGGTTGGATAGATCAAGGCTAGGAGACGAAGCTTCTGTCTGTGTCTGCATTGCCGGAAGGTGGGTATTCTGACTTTCTAGATCTAGATCCGGCTCTTCATCAGAGTCAGAGTCATGCTCGGCTTCGCCGAGGGACGTCGAGACATTGGATCCAGTGGCAGATGGTTTGCGGTATGGTGCGGACGACCTCGAGTCTGGAATCTGGTGGGCCCCGGGCCAGGGTTTATTGCGATTGCTACCAAGGGTCTCGGACATTGCAGCTGTAAATGTCTGCGGATCTGCAACTTCAGAAGAAATATGTACAGATTCCGAAGAGATCTCATCATCTCCGTTATCTTCGTCATCAAGGTCCGAATCGTCACTTGGAAAAAACCTCAATGAGGATCTATCATCACGATCTGTGTACTCGATCTGAACTTCCACGCCTTCGTCGGATCCAACCTCGGGCTGAGACTCGTCCGAGTCGTCGAGGTCTTCAGGGTCCGAGTCAGTACCAGGAGCGGATATGAATGTGAAGTCGTCGATTGCTGCGGTCGCAGTTGAGATGTAGGAAATCTGAACGAAACCCACGCCGACACCGACACCGACACCTGGGCTTCTACCTTCGTTCGTCTCAAAGTGCTCAGGTAGATGAGGTTCTAGAAGTGTAGGAGAAGTTAAAGCTCCGGGTGCAGATGATAACCACAGCGACGGCGACTCAAAACCTGATGAGTCACCGTTGCTGCTGTTATCGCTGCTGCGATCAGGTGAATTAAGTACTTCCGGTCCCTCTGGCAGTGGATCTACTCCTTCTGCCTCTGATTCTGAGTCCGCGGATGATACTGCGTTCGAGTCGCGTGCATCAGACTCGGACCCGGAGTTACGAGAACCTTTAATCAATGATTCCGAGGATGACGCACTGGCAGCAGGAATGGTTCTTGTCGGTAATGGCGATGACGAGGTGGCAAGATGGCTAGAGGCCTCTCCTACCCCTGACCCGGTGACGTTTGAACCGTGATGATCCTGCGGAGTATTGAATGATTTCTGAACCTGGTCTTGAGGCGTACTTGAACTCGAAAGCCTATGCGAGACTTGGGGTTCAGAATCTCCTTCCTTTATCCCAGGTTAAGTGCAAGGTGTGTTTAGAACTCAGGGGTGACTTACTACTTTCGTATCATGACTTGGCTCTGAACTTCCTTCACCCCTACTGTTATCACTCGCGAAGTCTTGGGCTCTATCGTGAGCTTTCGGCTGAGACGGCACTCGACCCGAGACCGATGGTTCACCGCTCTGGTTCCGAAGAAAATATGAGTACTAGCAGAATATAGTTGCTAAAATTGTGTCTTACTTGTCTTTCAGGCAGCTGCGCCACACTTCCTCCATGTACGATTTGAGGCTCAGTTTGATGGGCCTGACGTTGCCCTAGTTCCTCTGGAGCCTCTCCTTCCATCCCACTTGCGATGTCTTCCATTCGATTGTTATGAGAAGATGGAGGAGGATGCGCACTAGTCGAGGTGGCGGATGGATCATCGTTCTATTTCACAAAGTATTAGTTTGATAGAGTTCATCTCTTCATTTCGCGTCCTCACCGATGTCATAGCCGATGACATAGCCGAGTGCGCCACAGTTCCACCTTCTGCGATTTCCGGTTCGTCTTGACTTGGGCCTTGTGAATCTTCTTCCTCCTCTGAATCGTCATCAGAGAGAAGAAAATCAGGGGGATCGTCCCCGTCATTATCGTTCAACAGAAATTCTGATTCGTGTGCACTTTGGGGTAGTTCCTTGATTCTTTGGAAATCAGGACTGAGAGTGGGAAAAACAGCGTCGACTCTAGAATGCCGTCGGGGTCGTCGATGTTCGGATGGTCTAGCGTGGTATTCCTCTCCTCGTAGGCGCAGCAACGCTTCAGTAACTTCAGTGTCGTCTTCGGATAGACTGTCATATCAACATGGAAGATTTTTCCGACTGAGTCAACTAAGGAGCGGTACACGATGTAAAGGGCCACTTACACGGTAATACCAGTATGATTTAAAGATAGGAAGTCATATCCTGACATGCGAACAGCTTTGATAAACAAAGCGATTTTGCGACCAATATCTCCTCCTAGTGCATTCAATACGCAATTTGCTAGTCTTTCGGGGTCAAACTGTTCAAGTTTCGTATTGATGAGAAGGACTACGGGACGTATAGAGCAAAATATGGGTACTTACATCTGACGCCACACTGTTCGAATCGGTAGTCAGGGCCACCCTACTTTCTTCATCCCTCCTTGAACTTGGTCGATGAGTAGATGTGCTATCCAGGTCGAGAGCTGTGGTAAGAGGAAGGCAGGCATTAGTGTTATGAGCTACCTAGTAAGAATGAGTTACGTACATCCTGGCATTTTGCAATGAGCTGAGGTACGGTTGTGAGACGACATCTACTAGTGTGGCGGCTAATGATTGTCAGCAGCAACAAGAAAGATATCAAGGGAAAGATAGAGCGTCGGATGGTACGGAAAGGCACTGAGGAGCCTGAAGGAAGTAAAGAGGAGCAAGAAGACGAGGGAGAAGCAAAACGGTGGTGGGGAAAATATAAATACTAGATAAGGTTTAGGCAGTGTCCTGGGACACACAGTACATTGCTATTTGTATCAGCGTCTAGTTAAAGCTTAAAGGCAAGTACGAAAACGTGATAAGTACAGTAAGCCAATGAGTAACAGAAAGAGCGCACTTAGTTCTCCTTCGCAGATTATTTCCATTGAAATAGGTATATGGCTGTTATTGCAGAGAAGTCAGCACAGATATGAGGCTGTTCTTAGGTTTTGAATCCCACAGCTACTGAGAAAAAGAGCGCTCTTCGGGAGGCGTCGAACAACAAGGCAAGAACAACACTAAGACGGACTCGGAGCAAGGGCACTGGCAGAGACCTGCAATTTCTTCCGGCCGTCCTCCGTGTACGGAGTCCTATTCTGGCTTTGAGGCCGGAGGCTCACCGTTTGCCGTCTTATCAGCCAGGTTCTCTTCGAATTTCAAGAACCAACACTAGAGCAGCACGCAGCTAATTGGAATTCTCAAGGTCCAATGGATTACGAGCTCCTGTCGCAAATTGCAGCTCAATGGGTTGCACGTCTACTAGATAGACGCCACGACGCGGTCATGTGGAAGGCCTTCGGCCTCTGAATTTGATTCCACCTTCCAAGTTGGTCTCTTTGTACCATGCTGCGTGGACTCTTTCTTAGACGTCCACGTTCTCACCTCTGTCGAATACGCTCAATGTCTACTGCTGCTTTTGTCGTCCCTTTGAACCCGAAGAAGCCCTCTCAGGCCATCGCTGGAGCCGATGTATCGAAGGCTTGGGCCTCCGTACCTAAAGGAGAAAAACCCCCCAAAGTTGGAACCACAAGGATTTTCTATGATACTCCAGCATCGAAGATTACTGCGATATCGACCCTCGGAGAAGAATTTGCTTCGAAGACCGGAAATATACGTAGAGAATTGGTTAGAAAGTCGGTGGGTAGCGCCGTGAAAGCTTTGAAGGCGCTGGATGGTGTAAAGGAAGTTGCCATTGACGCATCTGAGGATCCTCATGCAGCTGGTATGTGCCGCGTTGCCAGTTGGAAGATAGCAATTGATTTAGTTTTAATTTTAATTTTTTCTTTTCACTTTCAGCTGTTGCCGCTCACCTGGCTCTTTACCATTTCACGCTCAAAACCTCACCTCCATCTCGGTTCAATCCCAATCTGAAGGCACAGAAACCCGAAGAAATTCAGATACGCCCGATTCAAAACTCAAAAGAATGGGAAGAGGGCGTGCTGTATGCATATTCGCAAAATCTTGCGCGAACTGTACGTCAGCGAGGCTCTCCCGCAGTGTTTGTGTCTTCGGTCTGACGTGCAGGCGCCAGTTGATGGAACTACCCGCAAACATGATGACGCCTACTGTGAGAGATTCTATGTCCAGCTCACGAAGTTCCTTTTTTGACTGGTACTTGAGATGTAGGCCTTCTGCGAGCGTGTCAAGTCCGAATTCTCTGGCGTTAAAAATGTGGAGATTTATGTCCGAGACGAAGGTAAGGTTCTTTTACGCTTTCGGCTTCGTGTCCTCAAATTGTTGTTTTTTTCCCAAAGAATGGGCTGCTCAGAAAGGAATGGTATGCGCACCTCATTATGCCCGGATTCAATAGTATAAACTCAATTTATGTGCTCTAGAACACTTTTCTTTCGGTCACCCATGGAACTTCTGAACCCGCTAAATTCTTGGAAATGTATGCTTTCTCCGACTTCTTGTGCATCATATGCTGATGAAGAATTTAGTCATTACAATGGGGCACCTTCCAAAGACAGTCGGCCGATCGCTTTCGTTGGCAAAGGCATCACCTTCGACAGTGGAGGTATCTCTCTGAAACCTGGAGCGGTGAGTGCTGCGTTGGTGCCCTATGTTCGCTACTGATTTCGAAATTGCAGGGCATGAAACTGATGCGGGGTGATATGGGTAGATCACTTTTATGGCCTCGAGATGCTGCTCTGTAAGCTGATTATGGTCTTCTCTTAGGCGGTGCTGCCAGCGTCGTTTCCGCGGCTTTGGGTATTGCTAAGCTCCAAGTACCGTCAGTATATGACATTCTGCTGCACTAAAACACCAAGAGGCTGACTCAAGAATTAGAGTCAACCTTGTGGCGGTGACGCCTCTTACGGAAAACATGCCCGGAGTATGTCATACTCGAGACTTTATTCACGCCATCACCGTTCCTAATATCTTTGTCTAGCCCAGTGCTACGAAACCTGGAGACATGTGAGATTGAATGAACAAGCGAATTGTAGTTCCTAACGTTTTCCTTTACAGCATTTACGCCATGAACGGCAAATCCGTCCAGGTGGACAATACTGATGCAGAGGGTCGTCTCGTATTGTCAGGTGCGGCTGCTGAATAATTGATGAACCCACAAAGCCTTACCAGCTTATCGTCCAGATGCCATCTACTACGCCGCGACTGAATACAAGCCACACACACTCATTGATGTCGCTACTTTGACAGGGTAAGATGGGTGACCTGATTGTCCACGCCAAATATATATCCAGCTAACATACAGAGCGATGGATATTGCCCTCGGAGAAGTCTTTACCGGCGTTTTTTCCGTTGAGTATTGCTCGTGTCCTTCCTATGATACTATGGCAACTGATAGAAGCTTCGTATCAGAGCTCCGATGAGCTCTGGGAACAGCTTCACATTGCCGGTGAACACGAATTTGACCGATTCTGGCGTATGCCTCTGAGCGAAGATTACGGTAGGATGATCCTTATCACCCAGCCCTTAATCATAGCCACTAAATGTATTCTTAGGTCCCCAGATATATTCCTCTAATGCCGATCTCTGTAACGTAAGACGTATAGAAGTTCAACGCTGAGCAGCTGACTGAGGCTTGTTCTACCCCTAGACCGGAGGAAGGCCAGCAGGCAGCTGTACAGCTGCGCTTTTCCTTAAAGCTTTTGCCGAGGGTATTGAAGCTAAAGAAGGCGAGGAGCCCGCTATGAAATGGGCCCACATCGATATTGCTGGGACCATGGAGGCCACCCGGCCGACACCGTATCTAGAGAAGGGTATGACCGGAAGTTCTGTCAGGTGAGCACCTTGCTTTTGTGCTTTTTCTTATGCGATTTAGCTAAGAGCCTTGTCCCTTACTAAGGGCTCTTATCGAATATGTGTGCCGAACACCAAGCTCTTCATGATGTGCGAGCATACCGGACGTGTAATCTGGTGTATTGCTGCGGGTGTTTGTGGTTTCAATGTACGTACTTGCCTTCTTTTTGATCCGAGACTGGAAGATAAAGCAATCTCCGTTGCATTTTCCAGATCCGTTTTGGTTCTTCGTAGATCTTATCGATCCCTCGTTGCTGTACACGATTTTTGACATGTACCTTATACGCTGCCTAAGCCATGACATACCAAGTGCCGAATTTCGCCAAGATTAGATTTCAATTCATACGCCACAAAAATCCAAGCAGGTGGTATCGAGGCAACATCTGCATCGCAGTGCCTCTCGATATGCCGCCACGCTATTCTCGATGTCTTGGGCCTCTTTGACATTGCATATGTATAAGCAAAGCAAAATCTCCGAGTCTTAAGCTCCTGTTTGCGCAGCTTCTTTTCGTGCCGCCGTTCGGCTTCCATGACGATTCCCTCTAGCCAAGATGTATGATAGCTTTTGAGGCACATACGGGGATAGAGACGAATGTATGGTCTCCGCAAAAGAAGAATACGGGGTGTATATACTCTGTGTTATATGGGTTATTTGGACCTATATTTGAGGTCGATCTTGGCTTTTCTGACAAAGAAATACAGCTATATGGACAGGTACTTATATAAACCCTGCGGTATACCTTTCGTTCGAGTCACTTCCTTCGTTACTGTCTTGTATCACTCTCCCTTTCGCGCTTCTGTCTCGAAGTCTTACCTTATTGTTTTTGTTCAGCGCTCTTTGACGGTAGGTGTTGCGAAAACTTCATCTACCACGGAGGACGCTGATTTTACGCTGTATCTCCCCCCTCTACATCAACAGGTATTCTAGTACCGACACCGTCCCTTGATTCTCTTGATCCACAGGACGTGTATTCCAGCTCCATCGTCTGATTCTGAAGGAATTATTATGATGCCCAGAGACAACATCACACGGCATCCCGGTGGCCAGCAGGCGCTCGGTGTCACGGCAGACCCTAGTGCTGAGGCGCCAAAAGAATTGCATCTCACCCTTGACCACTCTCTCAATCAGCTTTGCGACGGCCAAACTCAGCGTCCTGTTTCCATCGTTTCCTTTGTAGACAGCTCGCCCGACTTGCCTCAGCCTCAGTTTCTTGAAGATACTGGACCTGCTCCTGCTCAGTCCTCTCTTCCTCAGAATATCAATACGAACGAGGGCCAGTCGACGCACGCTACGGAGAATCTACAGGCTAGACAGATAACCAATACTGAGTTGCCTGCCCCTTCTTCCGGGCTTCGTCTTCCAGGGTTCAATATCTTGACGCCGGACACACCCTTAGGGTCAGCACCGAAACTCCGGGAAAGCCTAAAGGCGATTTTTTTCTTGTCTTGTAGGTTTTTGCTGCTTTCGTGTCATCTTCCTCATGCTCCTAATTGTTCCCCAACTTCGCAGGGCTCAATGTGTTACTTGTTTTCATCCCGGTAGCTGTGCGTCTGACAGTTCATATCACTTACGTTGGGTATCGCCCAACTGATTGACGTTATGTTATCACATCAACTAGTGGGCTGTACACTTTGCGTCCCCGCATGAATCTACCCTCATCTTCGTTTGTTCGTCTATTCTTGTCATCTACACGAGCTTCTCTGACGGTCGTATTCCATCCAGTCTCTTTTCTATCCATCGTATCTCTTTCTCACGTAAGCTACACTGCTCTATACTGCTATGAAAGGTGCTGAGCATCGTCCTKTTTAGTTGCTTGCGTTTGCTACCGATGAGCTTTCGCTGCGAGTTGGGCAAACATTGGCTGGGCTTCTGAGTGTTACCTTTGTAAGATCTCCCTACTCTCGTATGTCCATAAGCTGATCCAAGTTGTCTCCTTGGTCAGGGAAATGCGTACGTTATGCTTCCTTTACATCCTTCGGATCTTGATGATTTCTTTCTTTTCCAGTGTGGAGCTTATCATAGCTGTGCGTGTTCATTCATTAATTTTCTACCCCCCTCTGATCTTATATTATTTTAAGATCGTCGCTCTGCTCAAGTGTCAGCTGCATGTCGTACAATCTTCTCGTACGCTCTCGTTGCAACTGCTAGACTTTTTTTTATCTCTGATTGTTGGTTTTCAGTGGTTGGATCTATACTTGGTGATCTCTGTGAGTGTCCGAGTTAATTTCAAGGACAGTACAGCAAGACTCATGATGTTGTTCTAGTGCTGGTACTTGGTATTTGTTTTCTTGCCGGAGGGATGAGATACTCGGAGCAAGGATTTAGCGTATGTAAGTTCCCATTTCTTCTACTAATATTTAGAGATTGCTTACGCACCCTCTCAGGCACAACACACCTGAGCTCTTCTCTTTTGACCATCAGTGTCATAGCGATCTTATCACCCACCGCATACGTTTTCTCTGCTTCGGGTCTGAGTGACCAAAAAGACGAGATAGCAATCGCCAAAGTCAGCCATGGTGTACGTGAGATGTTTACATAGTGTATGAATTGAATATCTCATTCTTATTTTATGATCAGGCAGCGATTATTCTATTTAGCAGTACGTCATCACTATTCTTCTGTTGATCGTCTTCTTAGTCGTAGACGAAAGTCTATGTCGCCTTTCTGGTTTTCCAGTTTTACTCCCATACTGCGTTGTACCACGATACTGGCGAGCATATCATCAAATCCACGAAATACGTCCCTAGAGCAAGTAGTAGGAAGAGCGTTTCTTCGTCGCATGTGTTGACTAGGACAAACGCAACCATCAGTACCCGTCCTAATGATGATGAGGCAGTGGCTGGAACCGGGGCCAACGTAGAAGGACCGTCGCAACTCGAAACCGATGCTCAACAGCCAAAATTGAGCGCCTGGGTGGCCGCCGCTACGCTGCTAGTTGTTACTACCGTAAGTAGAATTTCTTCCCGTATCCTCAGCACGAGCACGAGATAGTTCTGTAATGACTTATCATTCTTCTTAGCTGGTCGCAATCACCGCTGAATGGCTTGTTGAGTCTATTGATGGTCTGACGGCGACAGGCAAAGTTAGCACCGAATTTGTAGGCGTTATATTGCTCCCTACAGTTGGAAATGCACCAGGTAATGTTTGATTTCAGTGCATGGTTTCATGGTGCTAAGATGCTCTTCATCAGACCTACTTTCTGCGCCTGCGTTTTCTGTCAAAGATAAATTAATACTGAGCTTTGCCGTCGCTATTGGATCAACTATTGTGAGTATCAGTCGTCCTAAGCCTCATGAAATACTGCTGACCATTGAGCAATGTTTCGTGAAGCAAACTACATTGTTCCTGATTCCGTGCGTAACGTTTTCATCGTTATTGCGGCTTGTTATTCATTCTTTCTACCGTTACCCCTAGATTCATGGTTATCCTCGGCTGGATCCTCGACAAACCGTTGACCTTGTGGTTCGACCCTTACGAATCTGTTTCTGTGTTTTTCGCTGGTTCGCCATCTACCTTTTTCAGGCTCGCAGTCTCTTATTTTCGCTCCAGTCCTAACAGTGAACTACGTAGTGCAAGACGGCAAATCGAACTGGATGGAAGGTTTCGTTCTGATATGTGAGTTACAGCTGTCATTGTCTACCTACGTCTGACCAGTTTTCTGTGCATTTTCAGCTCTTTATGTTCTCATCGCTCTTACTTTCTTTTTCTACCCTGGTAAGCGGATCTTCCGTCAACCAGATTTTGAACAAATTCCAACATGCCTTCCAGGATCCAATGTGGACTTGTCGACGTGCACGTAAAGGGTTTTAACAGCATTAAACATCTATTGCATTTTTTATCTTTCATCGTCGATACCCTACTGGCTGTACAAAGTCTCCACCTTGATCTTGGGATCTTGGCCCAAATTACAGGAAGTGATGATAGTATGCATCTGGTAATGGGTCATGAGAAATTCCGTTCTGCGTATTGTTCTAGAGAAACAAAATTAGACATCAAACGATCGATGCCCTGTAATCACACTAGTATACCATGTCAAGGACCCTATCCCAACAAGAAGCAATATCCTCTCAATATATGATGTACTTTTATGTCCAGCTTTAACTTGATTGCTTAGATCCGGTGCTCGATGGCTGCGCGCACGCCTCCAAGATTTCGATTAGGTTTGAGCGTGTTCCGAGGATGGCTAGCTTCATTCGAATTCGATTCTTTTCTCGGTGCTCTAGAGCTATACAGCTGGTGAAGATGCCGCCGATGATCCCAAGTCTTGAGAAAAAATTAGTTAACAGGAATTCATTCGGTGGTAATTGAACATGTCACTGACCGATTGATCTATTGCTACGATGGACCCTAACAGCTCTGAATCGTCCAACGAAACCTGTGAAAGTTTCTCCGCGGCTTCCTTGAAAGCCTTCGTAATGGCTGGTATGCGATTTGATGCTCGTCCAACATCAACATCTACAACATTTCTAGCGCCACATCCATTACCAGGGGGAAAATCGAACATACCTGGATTGACGAGACATTGAATAGCTAATTTCTGAGGCATACTAGTGTTGATCCAAGGCGCTGAGGACTTTGGTAAAAGTTTTCCTTCGGTGACGGATATATAGGACGTTGTGTACGGGAAGTCGACACCATAGTACAACATAAAGTCTCGCAAGAGAAGGCCGAGAGACTGGGTCTTAAAAGGATGTGTTATGTGATCAGCTGGCCGATGGGTTGGATTGAGCTGCTCTCAATATTCATTAGATTCCAAGGACAAACCATGTGTTTGAAGTCGTACGAACCTGAAGGAAGCTTATGACCATACATATGACAGCATAGCTACCTAGACCGGAGCTCTGAGCACTATGAAAATCCCGCTGTCTCAAGAAAGCTTTCACAACCAGTACCAAGAGCCGAAGAGCTGGCATCTCTGAAAGGTATTTCGTGACAGCATCTACCGTCTGAAGTCCGTCTGCGTTATTGAGAGTGATGTCGACACTAATATCGCCTTTATTGTGCGTCAGGCGAGAAGCTAAAAAGGCTAAAACACGCACCATGACGCCGCGACGTCTGACAAATGATCACGGGTACTTTCGCGAAATGGTTCACCTCAACACTAGCTACTACACCAGCATCCTTGAGCCTCTTGGCTATTCGGAACATTGCACTTCTCTTCTTCCCAGCGCTGGATCCGATATTTGGAGAGGAGACTGAGATATCCATATCGCTGAAGTTGGAAAGGTAAGAAATTTCATAGCTCGTCAGGCTATGAAGACACTTGCGCTTTGGGCAGATTGAGACCAGTTGCGAGGCTACCGAACATACCAACGGTACATTCTGGCAACGCTCTGACAATAACTTTTTGAAGACTGGTGAATGCGAACCGGCGGGCTAGCTTCTCTTCGTAAGTGGGTTTAATATATTCTGCAAAGGCGAGGATTTCATGGTGCAGCCTGTGAGCGGAAATGAGACACACTTCGAAAACGCGTAATATCATGACGCACTTTTGGTCTACGTTTGTATAATTCCGCTCCGAAAACGAMTTGGAATCTCCCCAAGGTGTAAGACAAAACTCTTCTGAATCGGAAACACTTCTTTTTCGTTTCCTTGTCTGGGGTTGTGGGTCAGGAGATGTGGTTGAAGTGGACATTTCTTTCATGTCTGAAAGATGCATGCAGTATCAGTTAAGACATCCGGGGTTGGATACACATGAACTCACGGTCTCTGAAGAATTTCTCGCGATGTAAATATGGAATACTACTGGGTCGAGCAACATTCTATACAAAGACATCTCAATTGACCGCAAGATTCTAGAGAAAGCAGCACATACCAAGCCAAAAGTATGAAGAAAGCAAGTCAAGGACCTCAGATTCAAAAGAGAAAGCTGCAAGGACTGCATGTAGTGGTACTGAGTTCAAGGCTCAGATCACAAGGCCACTGGTGCACGTGCTGAGTCTAATTCGAATATGTATATAAACCTCCTCCCCTAATTATGGCCGAGTGACGAAATCTCCTTCACTGTTTGCCTTCTGCTACCTCACATATCTTACTATCAGTATATCATGTCAGAATCAGCTCACGGCGGTGAAGTTCTAGCTCAACATCCTCCAGCCGGTACGTCTCCAATACGTGTTTTTCGAAACTAATCATGAACCTATTTATTATAGTCAAAGTAGGTGGACGTCGTCTATCTACTACCACCAGACCCAGGCCGCACATTGCTGCTTTGTGAGCACAGTAGTACACAACGTACCATCATGACCCATAAAAGCCGTGCAGCAGATCCGAGACAACTGGTTCTAGAGCAGTCGATGAGCCAGTGGATTACCCCAGACCCGCTGCTCCAGGTGAACATGTTGAGCAAGACCGCGGTCATCACAACGAGGAGGAAGTGCCTAAGAAGGATAAGAAGCATGTTACCCATGAGTTTGCCTTCAAGAAGGCTGATGACACAAAGCCGACGAGGGATTTCCAGCCGAGCGGGAAGACCTTTGGAGGAGGAGGTCGCATTGCCCAGCCCGCTGGGAAAGGGTTTAATGCTTGAAGTCCATGTATGAGTAAGTGGTGTGAATGGAGGATACAGGCTCAGTGATGTCGGAGCCAGTTATGTATTCGTATTTCTGTGTGTTTTATGACCTGTACAACAGCCAAGCAAATATGAAGGTTTATTTATGGCAAGCGGAATGCTTTCCTCGATCTTTGAATCCAAAATTTTACTATGCGAGCCAAGGGGAGTATATTCTTGGACTGGAGAAAGCTCTGCAGAGTGGTACACAAAGCTGTTAGAAGGAAGTGGTATGTGCAACGAGTGAACGTAACGTACGAGGAGGTTGATATTCGGGAACGCAAGTTGTTCAGTGACCACGTAGCCTCAAGTGCTTCCCAGCTTATAAGAATGTCGCCTCCCGTGCATGAATGATGATAATCCCCAGAATGCTCCGTTTATCAGATCGAGCCTGTGTGGCGCAGCCCACATATTTTCGCTCTTCTCCGCTTTCCACATCCGATGCTTATCTTCAAGTCCGATAGGGATTGCCAAGATGGTATGCGAGACGATGTAGCTTCGAGCTATTTCCTGCTATTTCTGGAATCTGAATACGATACAGAAGCGTAAGTATGTCGGGGCGGACGGAGGAACCGCGAGGATGGCGACGAGGGTCGGCAGGTTTCGATATAGAAGTATTGTATCAATTTGGCTGTATTCCTTAGGATGGCGTTTTTCTATTAAATAGACCAAGCAGTGTCGGAAGTGGCGAAGATTTATATGCTTGAATGACACACTCAGTTATCCTGTTCAGCAATTGCACAGAGCGTGGATAACCGTCCACTCATCTTTCACACCCTCCACCCTCCACGTCACGGATCTGTGCTTGAGCGTCTCGTGGAATGTTGCGTAGAGGAGCGCTGAGAATTCATCCGGAAGCATGGGAGAACTTGGTAGTAATCAAGACCGGTCCCGAGGTTTGAGTCACCTGTGCGCCGTTTTACTATAATATCTGCGCTTTGAATACTAACGTTAACCAGAAACTAGCACTCGAATTGTCGTTGACATAACTTGGTGCCTTCACGGACGACAGAAGGTGATTTACTTATCTTGTAGTGAAGGGTTCTGAAACGACGACATGTCCCTGAATCATACAGACGAACCCCAGTTAGATGCTGAGGATGACGAAGAGATCATTGGCAACGAAGATGTGGTAGCCGGCTCTGCTGAGACAGGTAATGTTATCTTTCTCTATGATCTAAGGTCTTCACCTTCTCAAAGTCTTTCAGGAGAGGCGAAGAAGAAGAAGAAAAAGAAAAAGCCTAAAAAGAAGAAAATCGCTCAGTCTGATCCTCCCAGGGTAGGACTATCCAAACTTTTCCCGAATGGTAATTACCCCGAGGGAGAAATTCAGCCATACAAGGATGAGTACGTTCAAAAACCCTAGCAGACAAGCAAACACTGGACTAATATCTATGTACTAGCAACGTATGGCGAACTACAAATGAGGAAAAACGACACCTCGAGCGAATCAATAACGAAGATCCTGAAACGACATACCAGAACATTAGGAAAGCGGCAGAGGTGCATCGGACAGTACGGCAACATGCTCGGAAGCATATCAAGCCTGGTGTACTCTTGAAGGATATTGCGGAGAACATTGAAGACGGGGTCCGTGCACTGGTAGAGGAGAATGGATTTGAGGCGGGGATTGCCTTCCCAACGGGCTTGAACTTGAATCATTGCGCTGCACATTACTCGCCAAAATCAAATGATACGACAGGTACGTCGTTGTTACCGTCTTCGTAGCTCGCCTCAATTCACCCACATTTTCATTAGTCGTTTCTGCCGGAGATGTGCTGAAAGTAGATATCGGTGTACATGTGAAAGGCCGTATAGTTGATTCTGCGTTCACGGTCAATTTCGAGCCGACGTACGATACCCTGCTCGAGGCCGTGAAAGCTGCTACAAATGCTGGCATTCAGGTCTGTCACGGACTTATGTTATTATCTTCGTTCTTGTATTGAGGATCTTTCAGGAAGCTGGTATCGATGCTCGCCTGGGAGAGATCGCTGGCGTGATTCAAGAAACCATGGAGTCGTATGAAGTTGAAGTAGACGGCAAGGTTCTCCCAGGTTAGGCTCCATAAACATCCTTTTCCTGTCATGTAACTCACATCTTTACCTATAGTAAAATCTATTAAAAATCTCAGCGGCCATTCCATACTGCCTTATCAGATCCACGGCGACAAAGCTGTCATGCTCGTTAAGAATGATGACCAAACGAAAATGGAAGAAGGGGAAACTTTCGCTATCGAGACTTTCGGCTCTACTGGGATCGGCAGGACAATTGACGGAGTGAGCATTAACCCCGTTTTCTATTGCTGCTGTTCTAATTGGCTATCAGAGTGAATGCTCTCATTTCGCAAAGAAACCGAATGCTCCCAATGTTCCTTTACGGTTCGTTTCTTCGTATGTTAATTTGCTTCCTGGTCTTATCTTTCCTCCCGTAGGCTGGAATCGGCAAAATCGTTACTGAAAACCATTAACAAGCATTTCGGTACTCTCACTTTTTGTCAGCGTTACCTTGATAGGCTTGGGGAAAGTCGATACATTCTTGGGGTAAGCGTCCAATCTCTATACCATTCTGTGGCTCAGGAGTACTGTGTCTGATATGTTATCGATAGCTCAACCACCTAATCTCGCAAGGCATCGTCCAGGATTATAAGCCGCTTTACGAGCAGAAGGGCACAATGACAGCGCAGTTCGTGAGTCATATTCCGTTTTGTCTTGAGTACTATACTTCTCACAATCAGTTGGCTCGCAGGAACACACTATTTTATTGCGTCCGACTGCGAAAGAGGTTGTAAGTCGAGGCGACGATTATTAAGTCCTCTCTTCATAAATTGCGAGAACTTGCAGAACTTTTATGTACGTATGTATGTACCTGTAGCACCGTCCATTCCCGCTACTTGGTGCTGTAAATCCAACAAGCGCGCACCACGGGTTTGGGTCCAAATGATCTATCTACTTGACCTTCTCCGTATCATCTTGTTTGCCAGTCCTCATTGAACCTGTCGAGAATTTGTTAGCTCCGTGATAATAGCATGATGCAGGCGAAGAAGTTTGAAGGTGGATGAAAGAAGTACAGGATGAACTACTCAGTAAGAGACCGCTCGTAATGAGAGCAAAGAATAGCACTTCTTTGCAAAACGTGAATACAAATCAGTTACTCACTAGGTGAAATGAACCTATCCCTCGACGCACGGTGGCAGTGCACTGAGCTCTGTCGTAGATGCATGACGCTTCGGCGTGTGTGCACGCGTGCTAAGTGAGCAGCAGACCTCCGCTTACACCATTTTTCTGGGGCATGGCCGGGATATGTATGGATCTGAGTCGGCTAGGGAGGAGTAAGCTTGACCGAGGAAGGGGCGGACGGCGTATTCTGTGGGACCTAGACCAGTTGAATAGGGACCGAGCCAGTCGGAACAGTGATATGTGGAAGGAAGAGCGGACGAGCCTTTCTTGATGTAGGACAGACCGAGGTCCGACCATGGGGATAACGAGAGAGATCTTGCGTGGATTGCCTGACAGTGTTCCAGGAGACCACGAACATCTCCGCTTGGGCTATCTGGAAGTGGAATACGTGCCGCCTTGGAAGAAATATAGGAGTCAGCTGCGATTCAATAGAGCAAATGTTGCGGAGGGATCACCGTGCAAGAAATGAATCACTCTTTCGCAGTTGCGGGACTCTTCAGATACTTGGGTGCTCTACTGTCCTTTCTCTTGTGTACCAATACCCGGATACCGTTCCAGGTTTAACGGACATCTGCTTTGCCCTGCGCTTGATGTACGTGGGGTCCGCAGATTCAAGTGCTACGCCCACAGCACCTTTCCCTGGATGCGTTTGAAGATGGTCGGGGAAGTTCACAAGTCCTCCAGCTGTGAGAAAAACGTCGGTATCTCAAGGAAAAATGCGTTCTCAAGAGAATACGCACCGTAGGTCGAACATGACAAGCCATCTCGTGAAGAACACCTGTATGCAGTACTCAATTGACCAGTGCCCTTGGCCGCCAAGACGTTGGAAGAGACGGGATGAACCACCAAGGTAGACGGATACCGAGCTCTATGGCTTCTGAAAGAATTGTGAAAGAACGTACAAAGCCTTCATTGATTGACGTTGTAGAATAAGCTCCGTGCAAAGCGACTGTGCCAGCCTTACGGTGTCATCACATGTTCAAAACCGAGATTCCTGATTGGCTGATAACTAAAGCTATTGCCAGACAAAGTACAAATCATGTTCTCATACAATGTACATACTACCAACATTTCATCTCGTCATATCGGGGGCTGGCTTTGGGAGCCTGACACTCTGTGCGTTTCTATATTCTGCTTTGGGTCCGGTGAACGATTAAATAGAAACAGGGTACTGCCGATGTGCATCTAGATCTGACCCTGACAAAAGTTGTGCAAATCATGTTCTCATACATACTACCAACATTTCATCTCGTCATATCAGGGGCTGGCTTTGGCAGCCTGACACTCTGTGCGTTACTATATTCTGCTTTGGGTCCAGTGAATGATTAAATAGAAACAGGGTACTTCCGTGGTGCATATAGATCTGACACTGACAAAAGTTGTGCAAATCATGTTCTCATACATACTACCAACATTTCGTCTCGTCATATCGGGGGCTGGCTTTGGGAGCCTGACACTCTGTGTGTTACTATATTCTGCTTTGGGTCCGGTGAACGATTAAATAGAAACAAGATATATTGCTGATGCACATCTAGATCCGACCCTGACAAAAGGCTGAATGTGTTGTGCAAACCATGTTCTCATACATACCAACATTCCATCCCATCATATCAGAGACTAGCTTTGGGAGCCTGACACTCTGTGCGTTACTATATTCTGCTTTGGGTCCGGTGAACGATTAAATAGAAACAAGATACTGCTGATGTGCATCTAGATCTGAAGCCGACGGACCTGACAAAGAGCTGAACATGTTGAGTTGCTTGAAGTTCTCATACCACTAACATTTCATCCCATCATATCGGGGACTGGCTTTGGGAGCCTGACACTCTGTGCGTTTCTATATTCTGCTTTGGGTCCAGTGAACGATTAAATAGAAATAAGATATTGCTGATGTGCATCTAGATCTGACCCTGACAAAAGGCTGAACGTGTTGTGTAAATCATGTTCTCATACTACCAGCATTTCGTCTCTTCGTATCGGGGGCTGGCTTTAGGAGCCTGACACTCTGTGCGTTATTATATTCTGCTTTGGGTCCGGTGAACGATTAAATAGAAACAAGGTACTGCTGATGCGCATCTAGATCTGAAGCCGACGGACCTGACAAAGAGCTGAACGTGTCGAGGTGCAAGTGTAACGGGTATGTCTAGGTAACGAGATGTGACAGTGTGACTCTAGTCTTTTTCTTCGTACCATCGTCTTACTACTTGCCCTATTGTATTCTGTCTACCCTCTTATTGCTATAGAACGGGTTTATTTGGAATTCTGGGCATCAAGACATTACGATAATTGACTGCGGCTCCTTAGGGCTGTTACAGCAAGTTCTCATACCACCAGCATTTCATCCCGTCATATCATGATCGGGGGCTGGCTTTGACTATATTCTGTTTGGGTCCGATGAACGATTAAATAGAAACAAGATACCGCTAATGCATATCTAGATCTGAAGCCGACGACCCTGAGCTCAAAGTATGTAATTCAAAGTGTTGAGTGTGCTAGGTCTTAATTCGAACGCCCGAGATGACATGCAAGCAGTGCTTCGCAATAGGTATTAGGTTGACTCATGAAAAACTTCATCTACTATAAGACCCTAAATCATCAGGTGTCCTAGTACCGGTAACGTCCCTTGTTTCTCTTGCTCTACAGGACATGTATTCTGCCTCACCATCTGATTCCGAAGGAATTATCATGTCTGCAGAAAACATCACACAACGTCCCGGTGGCCAGGAGGCACTCAGTGTCACAGCAGACCCTAGTGCTGAGGTGCAAAGAAGATTGCGCTCCACCTCTGACCACCCTCTCAATCAGCTGTACGGCGGCCAGACTCAGAGTTCTGTTTTCTCTGCAGAGAGCTCACTCAACTTGCCTCCAAGTCAGCCTCAGTTTCCTGAAAGTGTTGGACCCGCTCCTACTCAGTCTTCTCTCCATCAAACCATCAATACGAACGAGGATCTGCAGGCTGGACAGATAACCAATGCAGAGTTACCTTCCCCTTCTTCCGGACCTCGTCTTCCGGCGCTCAATATCTTGACGCCGGACACACCCTTACTGCTAGCACCAAAACTCCGGGAAGGCCTGAAGGCAATCTTTTTCTCGTCCTGTAGGTTTTCGCTGCTTCCGTGTCATCTTGCTACTTATTGTTCCCCAACCTGGCAGGGCTCAATGTGTTACTTGTTTTCATCCCGGTAGCTGTGCGTCTAACAGTCCTTATCACTTACGTTGGGTATCGTGGAACTGATTGGCTTTATGTTATCACATCAACTAGTGGGCTGTACACTTTGCGTCCCCGCATGAGTCTACCCTCATCTTCGTTTGTTCGTCTACCTGGTCATTTACACGAGCTTCTTTGACGGTCGTATTCCATCCAGTCTCTTTTCTATCCATCATAGCTCTTTCCCACGTAAGCTACACCGCTCTACACTGCTACGAAAGGTGTTGAGTGTCCTTTTTAGTTGCTTGCGTTTGCTACCGATGAGCTCTCGCTGCGAGTTGGCCAAACATTAGCCGGGCTTCTGAACGTTACCTTTGTAAAATCTCCCTACTCTCGTATGTCCATAAGCTGATCCAAGTTGTCTCCTTGGTCAGGGAAATGCGTACGTTATTTTTCCTTTATATCCTTCGGATCTTGATGATTTCTTTCTTTCCCAGTGTGGAGCTTATCATAGCTGTGCGTATTCCTTCATTGATTTTTCACCCCCCCCCTTTAATCTTATATCACGTTTAGATTGTCGCTCTGCTCAAGTGTCAGCTGCATGTCGTACAATCTTCTCGTACGCTCTCGTTGCAATTGCTAGACTGTTTCTTTCATCTCTGATTGTTGGTTTTCAGTGGTTGGGTCTATACTTGGTGATCTCTGTGAGTCTTCCGGTCAATTCAATTCAAGGACAGTACAGCACAGCAAGACTCATGATGCTGTACTAGTGCTGGTACTTGGTATTTGTTTTCTTGCCGGAGGGTTGAGATTCTCCGAGCAAGGATTTAGCATATGTAAGTTCCCATTTCTTCTACTAATATTTGGAGATGACTTAAGTACTCTCTCAGGCACAGCACACTTGAGCTCTTCGCTTTTGACGATCGGCGTCATAGCGATCTTATCGCCCACCGCATATGTTTTCTCTGCTTCGGGTCTGAGTGACCAAAAAGACAAGATAGCAATCGCCGAAGTCAGTCATGGTGTACGTGAGATGTCTATATAGTGTATGAATTAAAAACCTCATTCTTATTCTATGACCAGGCAGCAATTATTCTATTGAGCAGTACGTCATCACTATTCTGCTGTCAATTCATTTTCTAAGTCGTAGGCGAAAGTCTATGTCGCCTTTCTAGTTTTCCAGTTTTACTCTCATACTACATTGCACCGCGACAGTGGCGAGCATATCATCAAATCTACGAAATACGCCCCTAGAGCAAGCAGTAGGGGGGGCTTTTCTTCGTCACATGCGTTGACGAGGACAAGCACAACCATCAGTGCTCGTCCTAATGATGATCAGGCAGCGGCTGGAACCGGGGCCAACGTAGAAGGATCGTCGCAACTCGAAACCGATGCTCAACAGCCAAAATTGAGCGCTTGGGTGGCCGCCGCTACACTGCTAGTTGTTACCGCTGTGAGTCGATTTTCTTCCCGTACCTTCAGCACGAAATTGTTCTGTAATGACTTATCATTCTTCTTAGCTGGTCGCAATTACTGCTGAATGGCTTGTCGAGTCCATTGATGGTCTGACGGCGACAGGCAAAGTTAGCACCGAATTCGTAGGCGTTATATTGCTCCCTACAGTTGGAAATGCACCAGGTAATGTTTCCTTTTAGTGCATGATTCTATGATGCTAAGATGTTCTTCATTAGATCTACTTTCTGCACCTGCGTTTTCTGTCAAAGATAAATTAATACTGAGCTTTGCCGTCGCTGTTGGATCGACTATTGTGAGTATCAGTCGCTCTAAGCCCCATGAAATGCTGCTGACCACTGAGCAATGTTTCGTGAAGCAAACCGCATTGTTCCTGATTCCGTTCGCAGCGGTTTCATCGTTATTGCGGGTTGTTATTCATTCTTTCTACTCCTAGATTCATGGTTATCCTCGGTTGGATCCTCGACAAACCGTTGACCTTGTGGTTCGACCCTTACGAATCTGTTTCTGTATTTTTCGCTGGTTTGTCATCTGCCTTTTTCGGTCTCGCAGTCTCTAATCTCTCGCTCCAGTTTTAACAGTGAACTACACATTACAAGATGGCAAATCGAACTGGATGGAAGGTTTCGTTCTGATATGTGAGTTGCAGCTGCCACTGACCTTCTATGTCTGACCAGTTTTGTGCACATCTCCAGCTCTTTATATTTTCATCGCTCTTACTTTCTTTTTCTACCCTGGTAAGCGGACCTTCCGTCAACCACATATTCAAATTGGACAAGTTCTCACATGTCTTCCAGGATCCAATGTAGACGTGCCGACCTGCACGTGAAAGGTTCTAACAACGTTTAACATCGAACCTGTCGCGAGTTTGTTAGCTTCGGGTCATGCAAGCAAAGACGAAGAGATAAGAAGTTTGAAGGAGGATGAAAGAAGGACGGATGAACTACCCACTCAGCGACCATCCATGATGAAAGCAAAGAAAGGCGCCTTTTTTTAATTTTACAAAACGTGGACAATGTAAATTAGTTACTCACTAGGTGAAATTAACTTAACCTTCGACGCATAGTAGCGGTGCGCTGAGCGCTGCCGTAGATGTACGACGCTTCGGCGCGCGTGCACGCGTGGTAAGTAAGCAGCGGATTCGCGCCGCTTTTTGATTTCGTCCACGGTCCCACGTACGCACCGCAAATCGACTGGGAGTCGAAGCGGACGCTGAGGGTCTGAAAAGACCTTGCTTCCACATTCCATCTCCCTTTAAAAACTCATGGAACCACCAGGTTCCTCAATAGCCCACACAGACTTCTTGCTCTTTCTCTTCCCAGCTCCAACTCCTACTCCAGTTGCTGCACCCTCAACCTCGATGCCTACACCTACACCTGCACCACCCTTATCCTCATCTTCTTGATCTGGAGAGCCATCTTGAGCGGAGGAAGCACGGAGACTCGGTCGGACGCCTAGAGAAGAGCAGAGAAGCTTGTACCTCGAGCGGATCTGTCGGAAGAGTTTTGGAATGTCGATGTCGGGACCGTCTGGCGCGGATGCGGAAGGGTTCACGCGAGGGAACTGAGAGATGAGTGAGAGTAGATGGGAGGTGTGGTGTAGCACACGACTGTTTCGGTGTAAGTAAGAGAACAATGGGGTGAAGAAAATCGCTCACTCAGTATCCGCCGTTCCCCGAGCGGTGTAGATAGCTTGCCACATCAGTGCGAAGCCTTCATAAAGCCCTAGTTCCTCCCACATCTCAAATCCTTTTTCGCGGCCTAGAGCACGCCCCTCGATGAGCCCGTGGATACGGCCATGAGCGAAGCCATCGGTATAGCCTGAGTCGTAGAACCTGGTGATCAGGGTTAGTCGGTGGTGAGATTGAGATGAGATAGAAAGACACACGTTTGCTCAAGGTGAACGAGAGACTCTAGATCGAAATCTTCGGCCATGTATTCTGCAAATCGATGTTGACGTTGATGCTGAGCGCTGAACGCGGAACGTGTGATTTCTCGTGCGAAACTACTGGTTACGGTACAGCGGCCAGTTGAGCGCTAGAATGTCACAAGTAAACTTGAATTTCTTGTCTTTCTTAAGCGCGATCTCTTTACAGCCTGGACTATTCACCTATAACTTACGGAGAACTGCTAGGATTGGATTATTCAGCGTGCGCTCACGCAATAATAGGCGCGATCACCCACTCCTCGCTCTGGGTGTCTGACTCAGCAAAACTGCAACTGGACTCTCAACAATTATCTCCTAGAGGATGAAAGAAAAGGAAAAAGAGAAGGATTTGAAGGGACGTCGGAGGCCTGGTCGAGTGTAAGCAGCAGCTGAAGAATTCCAGCCTGATACTCATCTGACCACGGGATGTGTCATGTTATTATAGACCTACTTCATGTGCTGAATGCAGGAGGCTCAAGCTACGCTGTGACAAAAAGGTGAAGTCTTCTCCCGCTCTCTTGCTTCCTACGGAACTCAATTTTTGCAGGTACCATGCGAGAAGTGTGTTTCCAGAGGATGCGGGGCGATCTGTCCGGATGGCAAGTCAATTCACCCTGACAGTAATTCCAACCTAACCTCAGCCGTGTTACAGGATCATTAACAGCAGGCAAAGGTAATCGACTCGTCCTCGCCAACACTGAAGAACTCCACGACCGCATCGAACACCTCTGTTCAAGGATTCGCGAATTAGAGAACGCACTACGCGCCGTCCAATCACAAGTAACCGACGAACCTCACCCTCTCCTCCGTTCCGATCTTCTCCAACTCAAAGCACCTGGGTTTGGCTCAGGTGCTCCATCCTCGTCGCTCCGCGGAGCAAATAACGTGGACGGCGCAAATCCGGACTCGTCAAATCCGTATTCGTTCGCGGGCTCGGGCTTACCAAACTCGTCTTCGGCACCACCTGGGACATTGTCTGGGGAGGATGAAAATTTGATTGATGCGTTTGGGACACTGAGTATTGGTGCGAATGGAGAGAGCAGCTTTTTGGGCAAGACGGCGAGATCCGAGGTGTGTTTTCGTGTTGCTCCGTCAATTTGGTTCATATACTCACGTTGCTTCGGAATCTGCCAGTATCTCATACGTGTATGCACCACTCTCTCGCATCTAGCATATATCCAGCTGACTGCCTTGCTAGGCCCTGTGCAGACCCCCGCGCCATTCGGCCTCTAATTTTCCCCGCCTCTCCAAAAAAATTATTGAGTGCTCATGTCGGAGTGACGACACAGACGACTGTGATACCTCCCTCGGTCTGGAGGTATTCAGCCTTCTCCCGCCACTCTCCGAAGCAATTCATTTATGTGAAGTGTACTTGGAACATGGGAAATACATGTACGGCTTTAAATTTCTTTCTTCTCAAATTTGGTTATATGTCTAATCAATTACTTTGAACAGGTTTACCCCAATACCTCGAACAGAACTCTTCGATGAAGTCCTCTCAGCCGTGTACCGTGCAGAGTACGTCCTCTGCCTGTGTTTAGCTTCCTTCCTTCCAAACTAATTAATGCGTCTCCTACAGATCCTTTTCCTCAGTTCAATGCCACCAGTCCCTCGCCCTCCTCTTTATCGTTTTTGCCCTCGCCGCCCTCTTTGATCCCGAACGACCTTCTTACTCAGTCGAAGCTCAGGAGTACTATTACCTCGCACGCGCGGCGCTCAACATTGACCCGCCGTTTAGGAACACGACACTAAACGCGATCCAAACCGCTGTCCATATGGCGCAGTATCTAGAGTTTAGCGATTGGGAGAGTTTGGGTAGTGAGATGGCATGGGGCGTTGCTGGGAATGCGGTTAGGCTGGGTGTCAGTGTGAGTATGATCTAGTTTTGTTTCGGTGATATCGCGTGGTGGATATAATTTGGATTTTACTTACTGGCTCTTGTTATCTGCGCTTTGTAGATCGGACTACGTGCGTCTGCGCCTTTCTCCTTTTCCTTTTCCTAACCCTAACCTTTTCTCACATCCAACTGTGGGGCTTTGTACACCTAAACAGATCTCAACAGTTCAAGGTTCAAACTCTCAGAAGACATGCAGCAACGGAGATCTCGTGTATTTTGGCAGGCGTTCACGGTTGATACCTGGTTGGTGCGTTTGAGGATCCTTCTTCGTGTCTACTCACAAACTGACCTTTTTTGCCTTTATCCATGCAGAGCTTCCACTATGGCCGCCCACCGACGATGTCGCGCGCGTACATCGACTGTCCGGTACCGAAGGACACAGAAGAATTTGTTAATGCGGACGGGCTGAGAGAGACAGGATGTGGGTGGATTCCTTTGTCTAGTTATCAGCGCGGGGTGAGGTGCTCATTATTCTAACAGACCACTCCTGGATCTGGCAGTACACCGCCTTCATGCATGTCATCATGGAATCTGCATTTGGATCTGGTTCGACATCTTACAGCACTATCGTCGATTTTGACCGAAAGATTCGAGATTTCCCTGTCCCGCTTAACCTACGGGTCAGGTGTGGGGTTATGGAGCCGCAGCTCAAAGCTGAAGTGTATATGCAGAGGTATATCGTGCTGTGTTTCAAGGAGGCCTGTGAGTTTGAGTTTTGTCAATCGTTTTTATTATCTTCTATCTCGAGACTGTTTTTTCGAGTCTAACTGATTCTCCTCCTAATATGGATCCCTGCTCTAGCCCTGCTCAATCTACACCGAGCATACTTTGCCCAGGCTCTGCAGGATTCGCCCGAAGATCTGACGAATCACAAGTATATTCCGTCTGTGATGGCAACCTACCGTTCTGCGTGGAGATTGATCGAGGGGCTGAAGATTGCTTGGACTAATGTGCCGCAGTTGCTGTCGAGGTATAATTTGGCGTGGAGTCAAGCGTTAAGTGCTGCTGTGCGTTTCTTTACATCGTTTTGCTTGAATGAGACGCTGAAATATCGTATAGATTGTCATGTGCATACTAGTGACCCGCGCGCCCACATCCAAAATGACAAAGTCGTCTTTGGAAGAACTTGATGTAGCTGCGAAACTGTTCGAGACCGCCGCTCCGCTATGTAAATCTGCGGCTAACATTGCTGTACGCGTTTTTTTTCTTGGATCAACATCGTCGTCATCATTGTTGACTCTGCTCAATTCATAAATAGGACACTATCGCGAACTTGTATGGAAAAGCCCAAAAAGCCGTTGACCAAACGAATGACGTGCCGGAGCTACCTTGCGTACTTAAGCTCGACTCGGAAGAGCTTGATAGACTTGGGGGGAGGACACATCTGATCTCGAGGTCAGGAGACGGCAACCCGAATGCTAGCAGCACCAGCAATGGGAGCCATTCCACCCCTAGCGATGGTAACAGCCCAAACTCTACCTGCACCGGCTCTTCTTCTCACCCCAGCGCGTACAATACACCTGCCTCATCAACCTGTACCTCCCCACGAGTTCACTCCCAACCTCAGTCCCAGACACAATCGTCCTCACAATCTCATCTTCAGACACAGTTACCTTCACAATCAACTTCAACCTCTTCGTCATCTGCATCTTTCCCTAATACGCACCCCAATCCTTTCCGTCATCTCCCGGTGGCGCCGAACATGCACCCAACAATTGCACAGGACATGCGGAACATCAATCTTGACCTGGGAGGTATGGAAGTCAATTTCTGCGATACGCCAGCGTCCGCGACGGATATCGTTCTTGAACCATATTCAGATTCGACGTATCCTCCCCGCCATAGCCGGGGTCCGGTTGGACGGGGCTCCGGTATGACAGAACGTGGGTCTACGTCTACGACTATGTCTTCAGCGTCTTCTCCTACACGGATTGAGCCGCATGCTACGAGTTCGACCACATCAACAAGCGACTCCACCGAGAACGCGAATACAAATGCGAACATGAATGTAGGCGCGGACCGCATGGCCGATATTCGGTTCGAGGACCAAGATATGGACGGCATGGGCGTCGATATGAGGCATATGGGTGACATAGTCTCTATGTACAGTCAACACTCTTCGTCAGGCGCATTTTCGCCCTCCCAGGCCACGATGAATGGGCTTGGTGGACTTAGTGGGTTAGGCGGGCTTGACGGACTCAATGGGTTGAATGGAATCGGGGGCGGTGGTGCTGGGCATATGGGTACGATGGGCATGGGAATGGGTGGTGTGAGTACGGGGATGGGTGGCATGCGGTTTGCTGCACCCCCTTCTGCGGGTGCACCAATTTTGGATGCGACGTGGCAGAGTTTTGTTGAGCAGCTTGGGTTTTGAATGTTGTGCTCGATGGATATGACAGTTGATTTTTGATTGTGTTTTGCTTGTTTCTTTGTTTTGCTTTTTCTCTGCTACTTGGCCTTGTTCATTTGGATATATTTATAAATTCTTTTTCATGGCTGGATATGTTGATGGTGCTGTCGGTAACTTATGCATTCAACTAGTAATTCCTGCATATACGTTGTATGTATGATATGAAATGATAATTCTGGATACTTCACAAAATCAAGATGCGTTTTTAGTACGTGGTGCGCCTGCAGGCGCACCCAGTTTTAAATTGCCTCGCGTTTAACAGCACTATGTATTAGTCGCTATCACTACAACCAGACGTGTATGAATAGCATCAAGGACGTAAAAACATGATTTTGGTGACAAAAACGTCCCAGTGCTCAGACAACGTTTTAAAGATATAGTCCACAAAATAAAATATGAGTCATGAAATGAGATCAAATAATGCGAATGCAGATGTAGTCCACTAGTAAAAGAGAAGTCCATGTTGAATGTAAAATGCAACTGCAATGATGAGGAACAAAGACATGGATGAGCCACTGCAAAGTGTCCCAGACATCATTTTTGAGGTGAAAACAACAAATGATAACAAGATGTGAGATATATAAAATGAGATAAGAATAGCAGAGATGGAGAAGTAGTCCAGTAATAGAAAAGAGGTCCATCTTGGAATGTTTGACGGAAAATGCCAACGAGGAGACAAGCAAATGATAAGTCCGTGTTGATATGAGCATGCTTGATGGGGAAACTTGTTATTAGGAAAGAAAAAGTCCGTATTGAACGTGAATGGATAGTGATGATGCTTGAGGAGAAAGACCGATGAAAGGAGGAGCGTGTTTGCTTTTTTAGTAATGAGGAACCTTTTGTTCAACTAGCTTGCACGTTGTTCGGAGAGGAATTGAGTTTGAAGGTGGAATAGAAATGAGTTGTATGACGATCATCTTCGCCTTTTGAGACTAGATGTAGGTACTTTTTGCAAAGATTGATGAGAAATGGACCTATGACATGAGTGAACAAACAGTGAGTTGCTACAGGACCAGAGAAGAGAAGAGCTAGCGCACAAGGAAGCCTCAGACATTTGTTGGTAGTCGACGCGCAATGCCTTTAGCAAGCACCATCAACGATGGAGCGTAGAGAGAATCGTGATGAGAGGAGATCAGCTCTTCCAAGAACAGGCGCAATAGAAAAGGAGTGAAGTGAGTGTCAGAAAGCACTCAGTATTTTTGCCTTCAGCAGAAAATAGATAGAGATAAAGAAAAAAAATCCAGCAGCATCTTGGAAGCTTTGCAACAACACGAACGGAAAGATGTTGTTTTCAGCGTCGTTGTGTACCTCGCTTCACGACCCAAGAGGCCAACGCCTTCAGCGTAAGCTCTATGGGGAACGCGTCAGGCTCAGATGCTTTTTTTACCGGTGTCCGTGCTTTGGGTGTCCATTGTACGAGTCTATAGAGAAGTTCCCTAATTAGTGATTCCAAGGTCGTGGAGGTGGTGGACGAGCAAGAGCCTACTGTGTGACGGCTGTCCATAACGGCGAAAGTAGTCACAAGTTCTGCACAGTGAGTCCCTTGACAGATCCACTCGCTGGAAGTGATGCTGGCAGTTGCGACATCGTGATGTAGATTCCTCTTCCCTCTTGCGACGGCAACTGGAGCACAATCCCTTCGACCAATCCTGCTGTGGGAGAGATCTCCCGCAAGCACGGCACTTAGGATGAGAGTATGAAGACATGAGCTGAAGATTAAGATGATAATGAAAGGACGTACGACGTTCAACTTTTATACGATGAAACTGTAGTGCTCAAACTGCTCAAGGTCTTTACTTAGCATTAGAGTCCAATTGCGGCAGAGCTAGCCATTAAAGAGAGACCGTTTGTGGAACAGGAGAGAAGGTGTAAATTTGGTGGTAGTGAGGTAAGTGCTAGCGGCAGACGATCGCGTTCAATTCATTCACGGCTGACTAGAGGAAATTTTCATACCTGTCAATGACAGTGCTGTGTCTCTGCCATGATTGAGTTAGCGATGACGACACTGTATTTCGAAAGACTTTCGTAGATTTTCAGGAACCTAGAGAACAAACATCGAAAGTCAAAAAGTCTAACTGAACTTGATGCCAGCGAAGTCAAAGCACACGGTGTCCAAGCTTTCTGCTGCTAATCCTGAAGACTTTACTATCGAACCTACCACTCCTTGAGGTTTAAGGTGTTCACCTTTTGACTATTGGATGTATCAGTGACGAAAATGCTGAAGGTGTTGTGTGGATCCACTGGGCGCACGTCCGGCGCGAGGCGCGAGCGGCGGGACGTCTACGCGTCTCGAAGGCGCGTCGACCTAGCGCTGACTAAGCAAATTCACACCATTTCAGACTCAGACGGATTAAGCAAATTTTCGCTTTCGCCACACTTCCGAGTCATTGTGACTTGTCCGTTGTTCTCTAATGGCCGTTCCTTACGTCTTGAATACCTTGCAGGCTTCTATGGATGAGCTCCTCGTTCTACAGCTTGAGCTCTTCGATAAGATCCGACTGTCTCAGCCTTAAGGATGGACAGAGGATGGACCTTCCCTGGAATGGTTTGGAAGAACAATTTTGATGATGAGAGTCAAGAGAGAATCGTGAAGCCTGAAATGCAGTAGCGGACCGTGTTTTCATACAGATCGAATTTTCCAGTCAGGCACAAACTTATTACATACTCACTGATCCTGCACCGATATGTACTCAAATCGACAAAAGTCCCTATGTGGATCGGTCAGCAGCTCCTAATAGTATGTACTTAATCACTATGAGTTCAAAGCTGCATCAAGAATCAAGGACTTGCATGAAAGTAAATGTAAGCTTTTGGGTCGCAAACCTTAAATCCGGCACTAAAAGAGTTGGAAAAGGTTCTTAGAGAAGGCTAGTGACTGGTGCGCGATAATGTAATGATATGGGTTCACATTATGTCTGTATAATTCAAAACTTGAAGTACTCGCTCGAGCCTCGAGTTGGATTCGATTCGAATTATGGCAACGCTACCGGCAGCGCCGGGGCGGTATAGACGTTAGGCGCGCGCCTCCACCCAACGTGGTGTATATGATATGGCTGTGTATGCATACTTGATGCCCGAGGCGACCGGGACGCCACACTTGAGCTTGAACACGAGCGTCTTGCATCCCTGTGTCTGTTCCTCTTCTCGAGCCCCCCCTTCGCCGTTGGATATACTCATTAGGATGAACACGAAGCGGCATTTGACCCCCGGAAACATCGTTCGCCTTCTTGGTAGGTGTCTCGACTGCTCTCCCTCGCTCTTCATCATTGTTTGAATCTGACAGGTTGCGATATACTGAATGTCCAACCCGAGGACCACAGCTCTTCTACAATTTACTACTGCCTCTTCAAAGATGGACATGCTCTCGCTGTTCAATCCCCGAGAATGGTCTGGAAGTATGACTTTCATGATGACAGAAAAGAACGAGCGCGTGAGGAAATGGTGCAACAGAGTTTCGAGCTAGAGATCATCGTAAGTAAGATGAGTTGATGATCTCTCGATAGCTCAATTTCATGGACTGTTGACAGCAAACGCTATTGAACTCAATCGAGTTCAAGGAAAGTCACTGGGCATATCTGATTCGCCATCCAGACGGCCAATATCGTCTAATACCATGGAGGCCTAAAACTCTTTACACAATCGAACCGCCATTAGGCTGGGTGCCTAAAGTTCCGGAGTCAGAAATAGAGATTGTTCAGTGGCTATCAACTGACTATTATGAAGGTTTTTGGAACGATAAAGAGATCGGTGAGGAGATTGCACGTCATCACTTCTCTTGTAGTTGAAGAACTGAATTTAGTTGCGCTTAGACGTCCGAGTCGGGTGGAATAACCGAGACCTCGCTGCAATAGAGCGTGAACTGAAAGCTCGATACATCTGTCGCAACTTCGAGGTCACCCATAAGATCTATGGTCTCGTTGAGCGGACTGGGCATATAATAGGATATATGAGCGAGCGTATCTTAGGGAGGCCGGTTGAATACCAAGACCGGATGCTGGTATGGTACCTTAATGAGACGTTGTTCTTGTGAAAAAACTAATAGTTCGGGCCAGGTATACGAGACTTTCGCAAAGCTGCAAGCCAATAACATCATCTACGACTGGCCTTGGGGTATTGATTTGGGAGAAATCTTGATCCATGAAGGCAAAGTTCGATTGACTACCCTCCAGCAAGACATTAGAAGGATTTCTGATGAAGAAAGGCGTCAAATCGAAGCCACAGGGGAACTCTTTAACGAACGTCACTTGCGCTATGTTTTTGACTTCCTGATGAAACAGCCTAGCCCAGCCTCCGAATATCGAAAGGCTCTCACTTGGGAGCTCATGGTGCTCACTCAAATACCATATCCCGAGCATTCTATCACTAGAGCTGATGCCGTGTTCGAGTGGTTATGGAGGTGGCATCAGGAAACTTTACGACTGCAAGTCCTGATAGAGGAAAGCTTGAATCCTCGGAAGAGGAGATTACAAGAGAGACGCAACTGGAGAAAGAGGAAACTGGATGATAGCTCAGACTTACTGGACTCCCCCATCTCCGGAGCTTTGACGCGCGGCGCACGCCCGAAACCTCGATATCGACTATCAGGTGTGAGTGCACTGCTTGCTCCGGAGTCCATTCCCTTGTTGATTCAGGAGTTTGAGAAATCTACGAGTACGAAGAGTAAACGACGCGGCGTAGAGAAGAAGAGGATCGAGATTTGACAAGTTTACCCAAAGTTTACCTACATCAACCAGAAGGGGATGGTATACTGCTTCTTTTTGTGTATGATACTGCCACTGTATGTAACAGTTCTGTATGTGTTCCGGTATGTTTTTTTTTCAGTGAGCAAACTAGCTTACGTTAGGAGTGATACATTGATGTCTGAATCCGGTCTGAACGCACTACTAAGATGAGATGTTTCAAGCGAAGGCCGTACTGACCGGACTAAGCCCAGAACTTCACTTGCTTGCTTGCTTTCGAGGCTTCAACGAATTTGAGGGGTTCAGGAAGATTTAGAAAACAAAATGAAGAGAAGACTTGAAAATTGAAATAAGCACAAAGGAGAACAAGCTGGAAGTTGACTGGAAGAAGAAAATCATAGGGAGAGCGCTAAACAGAAGAAGGCAGGTAACAACCATAAACAACGCTCCGGCAAACACTCTCACCTTTACTTCCATCATCTAGGACGATAGGTGCCCATTTATCATATCTTTGGCAAATTTCACGAGACGCTAATCTATTTGTCCTCAAGCTGGTTCTGCCATCTTTCGTTTCAGCTGCTGGAGTTCGAGTCTCGCTAGGGAAGCAGGTCTAGCTTGAAGCTGACCGTCTGTATACTTATAAGATAAGGAGGGGCAAACACGGAAAGAACTAATTCACGACTCTAGTATGTCTTTGTCCGTGCTTGTGGTCAGTGGAAATATATAACATAAATTACAGGCGACTATCCAGCAAATTTGCTTGTACTACCATCGGACATTTGTAAAGTTGAAGTTTCGCGCGCGTTGTAATTTTGAGAGTGCAGGTGTGTCGGACATTCGTATTTCCAGTTTCACGTACTCAATTTAATTGGCTTTCCCGTCCGGACGTGATTGACCGTGTTTGAAGCAACCATCCGGACTTGGCCTAAGAAGGACAAGTATATATTCAATATCCGCGCGCCGCTCAACATTTTGCTTGTTAAATGGCGCCCAACTTCCTTTCAAAGCTCGTAAAAGCTTCGCCTACTCATAGTCGAGAGCGTTCAGACCGCTCGGTTGACTTGGCCAGGTCGAGTAGCAGGCGGAGCCCCTCACCAGCTGGACGAAGGAGAGCAGTTTCAACGATTGGTGCCATTGGCGCCTCTCCGGATGCTCTTCCCTCCAAATCGAATCTCAGTGCGCAACCTAAGACCAAAAGCAGAGTGCCAAGTATTAAGGCTGAAGTTGCGGATAACCAGTCGGATTCCAGCAGTATCAATCCCAATGTGACCATAGTGCCTCCATCGCCACGATCAACGGACAAGTCTGGTTTACCTACAGACGGGGAGCAGGATCAGCCATCAGTGGAAGGATTGCCGGCTTCTAGTTCTACCGGGTCAAACGGAGATATTGCGGCACAGCATCGTGCGACACCGCCAGCAAACTCAGTTGCTCCAGAACCACCGTCAATGTCTTCAACATCTTTCTTCAGGAAGCCAAAATCTCGACCGACGACACCGTCCTCCTCCACTCCGAGCCTTCCTGAAACTAATGGCTCTCCACCGCCGCCATTGCCGGCTACCAATGGCGCTCTCAAGGCACCTGATGGGTCCCTGCGAAAGTCAGCCTCTAATAAATCACTGAACCAACAGTTACCTCCGATCTCTACAGCATCTCCACCTTCAGCACATACACGCGCCGCGACCGTACCTGCTGGCGGGAGAGAGGCAGACGAATCCAATATGACGCCTATAGTCGAGTCGCCTACCGCAATGGCCGAGTTTGGTGTCTTAGACAGTCTGCCTACACCCACGCCTATGGCTCTTAACGGCACGTCTGCAACATTCGCCAATTCACTTTCCGCGTCTCCGCCACGCGACTCTGACGCAGTGTCTATACGCTCCACAGCCACAGGGGTTAATAACTCTCCTCCTGCCAAACAGGCACCTAAGAAGAAGGAAACCTCCAGACCTTGGCGTCGTCCATCTACAAAGCCCACTGGGCTCGCCGGTGCTATTGCTGCTTCTGGACTTGCCATGGCTAATCCTGCCTTTTCCGCTCAACATCATGCGCAACTCAGCCCGCCTATAACCGGAATAGCTCCTGTTACTCGCTCAGCTACCTCAAGTTCCCGTAAAGGCTCTCTCAGCTCTCCTCCCAATGCCCCTTATATGACCCGTACACCATCTGGATCAGGAGGTGCATCGTCATCGACTCAGTTCTCACCGCCACGTTCTTCAAAATCTCGCCATTCATCTATTGGTTCCGGAGGAAAGAAGCGTCCGATGTCAGTCAGCGATAATGGGTCTGAGTACGCTGAGCATGGCGGGGACTATTATTCTGGGTTGGAGGACGATAGTGATGAAGAAGAGGGCGGTTCGTCTTCTGGAGACGATTTGGAGGGTCTGGGCGTGGGCGTGGATGACATTCCTGTTACGGGCTTTGCTGTTGCGAGTAGTAGGAGGAATGCGGACTTCCATGAGATGTTTCCGAACATACCAGAAGGCGATTATCTCATTGAAGGTGAGTCTGCATTTAGTCGTCTTTGAACATATGCACTTATGCTATTGTCTCAGATTACGGCTGTGCGCTGCAGCGCGAGATCCTAATTCAAGGCCGACTGTATATTTCTGAAAATCACATATGCTTTCATGCTAATATTCTTGGTTGGGTTACCGATGTGAGTATCGCCATTAAATCTGCTTGGTATCTGACTAACGTCTATCTCTGTTTTCTTCAGCTTTCAATACCCATATACGAAATTATATCCCTGGAAAAGAAAATGACTGCTTTTGTCATACCCAATGCCATCCTTATCACCACTCGACAGGCGAAATATTCTTTCGCTTCGTTCCTATCTCGTGATACCACTTTCGATGTCATATATAACATTTGGCGCTTAGCTCGACCAACCGACGCTGCCTCCATAAGTTCCAACTCAATGGGGCGAGGATTGAGTCAGATTGTGGAGGGAACGATAATTGGCACTGCTGGAGGTGTCAATGGGGACGGTGTGCTGGTGCCGGGTCCGACTACCGTTAATAAGGTGACGCAATGTACTTGCGGGAAGGAAAAGAAGCATTATACGGAAACGGCGATGGATGCAGTCGTTCCTGGGACGCCTGAGAAGATACACAATTTAATATTTGCGAGTGGCTTCATTAAGGACTTTCTGGCGGTTGACCAGAAGCTTATTGGTAAGCCTCGATTCTGCTAGGTTGCCTGTAATTCGGAATTAATAGTGACTCTCTGTAGACTTGCAAATGTCGGACTGGACGCCCACGAACCCAGGCTCTCAATTGCTAGCCCGAAACATGACGTATATCAAACCGCTCAATGCGAGTGTCGGTCCGAAACAAACCAAGTGTGAGATCCGCGATGAGACAGTGTATTGCGACTTCGACGAATACGTATCCACCATCACTACGACCCGTACGCCAGATGTACCAAGCGGAGGCGTCTTTTCGGTCAAGACTAGAACGTGTATCACTTGGGCGAGTTCAATCTCGTCAAGAGTGGTGGTTACGACGCAAGTCGAGTGGACTGGGAGGAGTTTCATCAAAGGTGTGTTATTTACACTTTCTTTATCCGAAGTTTTCTTTGTCCTTGACTTTGATCCCTTCACCTTCCTCTCTTTGTTAACGCTGAGTGCTTACCCTTCTTTCATCCAGGTCTCATTGAAAAGGGCGCCATAGACGGCCAAAAAACATACCACAACGATCTTGAAAAAGCTATGCGCGCATACATCCAAGAACACCAGACCGAGTTCGTTCCAGAAGGTGTAGCAATCACCGCCATCGCTCCCGTTCCGGAGGAACCTATCGCCAATGGCGATACTGGGCACGGTACCCCTTCCACAAAAGAGATAACACCCGAGCAACGCGAGCGCGACAGGAATCGTCGTGGTATGCAATGGGCCTGGGACACTTTCGATGGCGCGTTTTCTGTGGCTAAGCAGAGCACGAAGGGTGCGCTTGAGTTGATTAAAGATTCCTGGGATCAGAGCTCTACGACGACGATATTGTATTTCATTATTGTGGGGTTGTTATTTAGCAATATCTGGACTTGGATGCGTGTGCCGAAGGATGTGCCGAGTTCTACGAGAAGGGTTGGGGTCATGGGAGAGAGGGAGAAAGAGGAGAGGGAGAAGTGGATCCAGGGAGTTGTTACTGCTCTCTGGGATGAGTTGGCTGCGGGTAAGGGGCCGGAGGTTGTTACGTCTTCCAGTGGTCGAGTTGGGACGAGCCAGAAGGTTGTGGAAGAGCCGAGGTCGTTCGATCCTTCGGAATGGCGAGACGAGATCGTCGCGCTTCACGCGACGCTGGACATCGTCGAGGAGAGGGTGCGGGGTATCAGGGAGGGGTTGAATGCTGCGACTGCTTTAGGTGATATTGATTGATGAGGATTATTTTGCGCGTTGAGTCTCCGCTGTGCGGAAGCGGAATTTTTTTGGGTCGTTGGATGGACAGGTTTCTTGTATCATCCCTTGCCTTTATACTGACTCTCGCTCGCCACGCTCCTTACCTTTTTTGGGTTTTTCTGTTATTATATTCTTATGAGTAAATCATGATTTTTGGTCGCCTGTCTTGGTGCAAGTATTTTGGCGACTATATATATGGATTATCATGATTGTGGATACATTTTTTCCGTACCAGTACCGTTGATTTCCGTATCAGAACTAAGGAATTGAAGTAGTAGTATGGGGAAATGCGGTTTGCTATGCTCTTTGTTAGCAGCTGTGTGACGGCTCTCTCTAGTCTGGAGCTAGACCTTGAAGGCGCCCCGCATGGATTGCGAATGGCGGCGCACATAGTACGACTTCGTCCTCGCCTGCGAAGCTGTCTATCAAAGACAGCCCATGTGCACAAGTTTTTTTTTCGTGCTCTCGAAGTCACTGCCAGTTGATCTGCACGCTAGGCCTAGGCCAAGCCGTTAGCTTCCTCGGATGTCCATTGGGCTGAGATACAAAGATCGTCTTCATATCTAGTTGTTGCAGAGTTCTCGACGAACTCCTTCCTCCTTCTCGATGTTCTTCTAGCCAAATTTTCAAGTCCGTTGCAAAAGTCACCTGTCATTCCATCTATCCTTCACTGACTCCAACAAATTTTCGACCTTGGGTTCCTAACACACCGGAAAGATCTACAGATAACTTGTAAATCAATACAATTCATATCGGTTCCAGCATTCATTTTGGTGTAGCTTTCATAAAAACTTCCCGGCCATCTCTCAGCATCTCTCCAGTTTTACTCATTTGATGAGCTACGGCTGTCAATTAGCTTCCCAGATTTCATTTCGGCGAGTTCTCAGTTACTTTAATGGGATAAACTTGATAAGATTACTTGACAGACTGAATGAACGAAAGCTCGGTAATATTGAAAGCCACCACTCGGCTGTGCGGTCGGAGACCTTGTGACAGATGGGAAAGTAATTTCTTCCCTGCTTCTTCCATCCTTGAAGCGCTCATGCGTCAGCTGGGTGTATTCGAGTTTGACTGCTAATTCGCTTCTTGAAGATCTGTCTGGGAGTGAGGAGAACTATATAAAGTAGGCAGACTTGTGGAGAATCTTGCGAACTTGACATCCATTTCGTATTCTTCACTATGTCTTCACCTACCAGTGCCCGCTTTTCGATCCTTACAGGAACGACGGACCTCAAGCGGACACCAAGTTCTCCCCCAGAGTACTCACAAGCTTCAACTTCACGCGTGAATATTGCTCAAACTTCTTATTACAGCGGGTCTGGAGACCTTGAAGCTACCATTCCTGAATCTCACGACCATCGTACTCTTGTCCTATGTTTCGACGGAACTGGTGAGTTCTCCGGCTCGTTTGTCTCTAGGTGAATGAACATTGAACTTGAATTCATTCAGGTGATCAGTTCGATGACGATGTCAGTATACGTCGCACCTTCGAGTGACCTATGAATTGATTAGAATTCCCGTAGAACTCAAATGTTGTCAACCTATTTTCTATGCTCAAGAAGGACGATCCTACGCAGCAATTGGTTTACTACCAGGTAAGTTGGGGGCCCTTTCCATGTATGTCTTTCTAATGTCTAACGGTTTCTCCCAAGGCCGGCATTGGGACGTACAATATTCCAGAAATCGCCCGCCCTTTTATGGCTAAGCTCAATAGAGCCTTAGATAGCATGATTGGAATCCATCTTAACGCCCATGTCATGGGTAAGTCTGTACCCTTACCTCTTAACTTCTCGGACTGATGCACGTTGGCTTTGCGCACTCCAAAGGTGGGTATGAGTTCTTGATGCAAAACTGTAAGAAGCTTTTCGAGTCTTCATCCCCTGTTCAGTGAATTAACGTCCTTGAAGATGAGAGTGGAGATAAGATATGTATCTTTGGGTGAGCCGTTTGATTTTGCCACGAGAAGCCGAATCCCGTATACTGACTAGAGTAAATTGGAAAGGTTCTCTCGCGGTGCTTATGTATGCGTTCCGTCATGGATAATTAACTGATTCGCTGATGTTTCCACTTTAAAGACCGCTCGAGCACTCGCTGGCATGTGAGCATTATGAAAGTCTCGTCATATTCACACTAGTATCACTAACATGTCAACGTCAACAGGATTCATAAAGTACTTTACCCTTCATCTCACGCCGCAGTTCATCGAAAGGGCTAACCTCGTCTGGATCAGGTGGGATTATTGCCCAGATGCAATCACAATCAAGTTCCCTTTGCATACAAGATGTACTCCAGGGAAGATGAGACCGGCTGGAAGCAAAGCACAGCATTCAAGAAAGCGTTCTCCATCGATGTCGACATCGACTTCCTCGGAGTCTGGTGCATAACCTTCCCTGCGATCTATACAACAGATTCCTCACCTATTTCTTCCAGGGACACTGTCGGTTCAGTCGGGATCATCCCGAAACGCTTACCATTCACACTCTCAAACACCTCCGTGAAGCACTTCCGACATGCCCTTGCTCTAGATGAACACCGTGCACGATTCGTCCCTAACTTCTGGCACCGGGCGCTCCCTCATCACCACGAGCTCGGGGTACAGCAAGGAACAATGCCTAAATCTCGCCCGCGACGTCGGAAATCGCATATCCACTCCCCTAGCTCAGCCAAATCGCTCCCGGAGCTTGAGCGCGAGTACGATACAAGCCTTGAAGAACATGATATTGGACCGACGGATGTCGAAGAGGTATGGTTTGCTGGATGTCATTGTGGTGAGTATGCCCCTCTTACCCTTTCTTCGACTCTGTTTTCTCGTGCTGGCTTAACAGTAATTTTCTATTTTTCTCCTCCTACGCTTAGATGTCGGAGGTGGTGCCGTGAAAAACGAAACACGCAACGCCCTCGCTCGCATCCCTCTCCGTTGGATGATTCGCGAATGTTTCAAGTTAAAGACCGGTATCCTCTTTCACCGCGAAATGCTCCCAATCGCTGGTTTAGACCCTTCGACTCTATATCCTGAAGTGAAACCTCGTCCGGCACCGGTAACCTCACTTTCTACGCCTCAGCATCAAAGAGAGTCGACTGTGGAATCCGCTGTATCTCAGCGAAGCATTTTCCTCGAGGATTTTGTCAATGAGGAAGAAGAAGACTTGAAGGATTCTTTGAGCCCTGTGAACGACATGCTTAAGCAAGCAAAGGCATGGTGGATCCTCGAGGTGCTCCCGTACAAGGTTAAATTTCAGGACAACGATGATACTTGGGTTCAGAAAGTGGCGTGAGTTGATCTATCTATCTCTCATTTCCCTGCCAGGACATGCCACTAAAGTACTTTCCTCAACAGTTGGGCCAATTTGGGTCGATCCAGACACATACCCAAGAAGCACGTTGTAAAGGTGCATAGGTCGGTTAAGGCCCGTATGGAAGCTACGACGTTGGCTGAAGGGAAATATGTCCCGAGACCGAAGTGGAATTTTGAACCCATTTGGGTTGATTAAGCAGTATAGCGCAAGTAACGCAGAATAATGAGTCGATGCAGTTCTTTGAGTTTTTTTATAATAGAGAATCTGATGATAATATGGATATATGACTAGTATTACACGATGTAATCGTACAGATGGTGCAAAAGCTGTTCAGGGCGTGAGGTCATTCATAGACAAGGGTACCCAGCAGCCATGAACCCAATTAGCATGGGGTTACAAACACATACAAGTGGCAGACGTACATAGCATGAACGACCGAAGATGTGAGAGTGAAAGAGAACGGGATGGCAGACAGGAGGATCAAGCGTCGTCCGTCATTATAGCGAAAAACTCTTGCTCGTTGATCTCACCGTCCTGGTCGAGATCGAATTCGTCTATCATAGCCTGCCTGTAAAACAAATCAACAGGCAATTGGAGAAAGAAACAAAAGGTGTACGCACAGTTCATCGTCCTCTAAGCGGTCACCAATCTCTTTGGCTACGCGTCGTAGATTTCTGAGGCTAATCTTTCCAGTATTGTCATCATCAAAGAGTTGGAAGGCGCGTCGTATCTCCTCCATGGGGTCTCGCGCTAATATTCGTTCGCTCACTAATAAGACAAAGTTAGTATGACACGCCAAATAATGAAGGTGAAATTGAATCTGAAAACGCGCCATAGACGTCATTGAAACAAGAAAACAAAAACACTCACTAATTTTCGCGAAATCCTCAAAGTCCATAAAGCCATGCCCTGTCTTGTCATGATCTCTTAATATCTTCAAAACCTCCGCTTTCTTCATGTCAAACCCTAGGGCGCGCATCGCGACTTTGAGTTCGTGATAGTCAACTCGACCATCCTTATCCGTGTCAAAAAGCTCGAACGCTTCCTTGATTTCTTGTTTTTGTTCATCGGTGAGTTCTGGACGTGAATGTGTCCGTCGTTTGGCTTTTTGAACTGCAGATGAGCCGTACATTGGAAGGACAAGGAAGTGAAGGTGGTTGTTGATTGAACAGACGCGTCTGGCCAAGCCTGCGTACAAACGTTCACAAACATCCCTCGCCGAAAGATCGCCGGCTCGGAGCAATGGCCTGCTCCGAACTATTTTGTTCCACACTACAATATGCCTAGGTTAACTGCAGATCAATGCGCTGTCGCTGAGGAGGGGGCCAAAAAACTCTTTTTATACGAAAGAACGGCGGAGAAACATGCAGCAATTCTTCGTACTGATCTGAATCGATACGCTGAGGCCTACGAAATTTATGCCTCGAATGCGCCACCGATGGGAACTCTCCCGGCTTCTGATAAACTCGACGAACAAATTGCGGAAGCGGAAAAGGTGCTTGCTGATAAAGAGGACTGCACCGAATTCATCGAGTATGTATGGCTTGTCCTCTGAAGTCCAGCACTTAGCCCTCTACTAGCCACATGCATGTATTTAGCGCATGCGTGTATCTTTCTCGCCTTTTGATGCATAAAGTAGGAATGTTAGGGGATCACATTCTCACAGAACTTTTAAAAAAGAAGACTGCAATGGTGTATGTATCATATTCTCAATTCTGAATTCATGTTCTGACTTACTGTCCAGAAGGGAGAACCCCTATGTTTGTGGGCCAGAGCCTGTCTGGCCTGAAAAACCTCATCACCTTCTAGCACTGTACTATCCTTCTGTCACCCCAGTCAATGGCTCCGAATCAACCAGTGGTGGCAGCAGCATCGACTCAGGCAAGCACAAAAACGACCACCAGCTCCCCATTGCCATTCCTTCCCCTGCCCTGGACTGGAGTCAGCTTCACGGAAAGCCACGCACAAGAGTTATGGCCCATGATATTACCCACTACCGAGAAAACCCTAACTCACTGCAACAGCAAGTCTTCATGTCAGTCACGGAGGAAGAAGCATTCAAAGTGCATGCTCTCTTGACGTCAGGGAATGAGCAGCTGTTTTATCTTACTTTTGCTGGAGAAGGGGCAGAGGCAGTTGCATATTCTAGTGATTCGTTTTTTGACCTTCTCTCTGAGGCTGAACATATAGAACTTTGATATGTGTTAATCCTAGCTGTGTACCTACTTCTGTTAATGTAATCTCGCTATTGCTGTTTTGTTTGTCTAGCAGTCATGGCCAGTGGCTCTTTTTCGACAGGACAATGCAGCACAGGACTGCCAAGGTGTATTGCAGGCAAGCACTGCGGCCGGTACCATCCATCTGACGTCAATGCAATTGAACATCGGGCAGAACACCCATTCTGTGAAATTCGAGCCCACAATCACAATCTCTCACTGCTGCTGATTAAGACTTTCACTCAGAGCCTGTTTATCTGTATACTAGGTGCTTTTTGACATCTGTGCTTGTTTGAATTTCTAATTCTCCACTCGGTGCTTTCTTTTTGTAGTTCACCTATGACTAGTAGATTGTACGGTCGCTGTTTAAGCCCCTTTTTGCGGAGGTAGCCTGTCCCGGGCCGGAGCCATTTAGTCACCTTAGACGCCGATGTGAGCGCTAAGTTTCCTCATGAATGAGCATAGAAATGTAACGAAGAATTCCCTAAGAGGTGTGTAACAAGGTTTTTAAAGAGGCTATATCCGAGTGACAGGTTTGGTGCGCAATGGAGCGACCGTGATTACTGTACAAAACAATCTCTGAGGGTTCGGAGTTAGCTGGAATTGAGATATACGACGTTACCCAATAGAAAAGTACATTTAGTTGACAGAACGTAAGACACTTCACATGCACACCTCCGTGTATCGAGCAGGAATGACGGTGGTACAAAGAAAAAAATCAGTTGAAACACGTGAAAGGTGGCTGTGTCGTCGAAAATGTGACAATAGGCCCAGCTTTGCCCTTCTCGAAAGTCGACTTCAAAGCTTAACACCCAGAAGGTTAAGTCATGATTCTACGTTCCAAAAACCTAATGTACTTGTCCAAGTGAGTCCATTATACAGCGTGAGTGAGGAATCAGGATCTAGTCTGTTGAGATTCACATTAGACTTAGTGGACCAGAATCACAAATTTTCACACCAATAACATACCTAGCTCTTTTTCCTTCCCTTTCGCTTGTCTTTACACAGAGGGCAGTACCATTTGAGATTGTCAGGGGGAGGTTCCTTAATGCCAATACACTCGAGATGGAACTAAGAGTTAAAGTGAGCACTTTACTAAAGAGTATCAAGCAGAGAAGGTAGACTGACCCATTCATATGGACACGAGGGATTGTCGCAAGCAATCATCTGAATTAGGCGAATGTTAGCCATGGACCCTTGAACATTACAATAGGGAAATACCGCCCGACCTCTCCAGCACTTGGTTTCTGACAGAAACAATAGAGTCCTTGGTCATCTTCCTCACCGTCTCCTTCGCCTTCTCCCTCACCCTCAGCATCCTCCTCTTCCTCAGCCGCTTCGACCTCAGCAGGTGGTGGATAGACCTGCCGTTGGAGACGAGACCCTCGGTGTGAAGCAGCCTTTGTAACTGGTGCTGCAGGGGATATGGAACGACTCGCGGGCGGAAGTTTGATTGAAGGGGAAGATGTAAGGCGGCGCTCTAGGCTCAAAATCAATACACCATTCATGTCAGGAGCAAACATAGAACGCACTTTTCGTAGGAGGAGGTGCTGCTGCTGCTGCAGAGACAGCTGCCGCCGTAGTAGATGCCTGTCGAGTATCCGCAGGAGTCCCGGAACTGAAAGCTAGTCTGAGACTGTCGCTCAGAGCAGAGGCAGGATCACGACTATTCAATCCCGTGCCACCAACAGTTGCTAAAGATGGTGAAGCCGACACGCCTCTACCATTGAAGGATTCTGATGACGGCGTTTCTCCCTGCAGAACACGAACTTTATTGAGATCAACATCCAACCTAGCACACGTTCGGGAGATGAGTTCCACGATACGCTGCGCGAGTTCAATTTTTTCGGTAGAGAGCTGCTCGATTTCCGCGTAAGACTGCTTGATTTTGGGAGGAAGATGAGCGACTGATTTCGACGAAGGAGATGGTGAAGGTGACGGCGAAGAGCCAACTACTGCCGCGGTGCTTCCACGAAGTGTGTGGCGAATCCACCGTGCGCTGTCAGAGTCAATCTGCTGCTGCAATTCTTCAAGAATCGTGAGATAGGATCCAAAAGAACGGCAGCTCTTTCCCACCTTGGGCTCGAGCTTCTTTATCCCTTATCTCCTCCAAGAGATGTCTGACCTCGTTCGGTAGATTATCAAGACCTGTGAATCAATGATTATTAGAGTATTTCACAGCCGTTCGCGAAGACTGACTTGGAAACTAACTGTAGATGAACTCAGTAGCGATATTAGCTGCATCTTCCAAGTTCTGTGTAGAAACGTTCATAGATGCGATATAGATATGTCCTCGATAGTGCTGAGAACAAGGAGAAATGTCTCAGTGGCGTGGCGTCACCGTTACGGCGTTAAAACTTAACAAAGAGCTCAGTACTCGGGCGGAGGTAGGCTTGCCACGTGCACATCTACGGAGCTCTGATCATCATCATGACTCATTCAAACACGCAACATGCCAAAGACCAGCAAAGACCGCCACAGTGCTGGCATTCTGGTTCACCATGGACCTAGTCTTTTCTTTCTAGGGATTTTGACCGGTCTGCACGGTAAGATTTTCTCTAGGTTCAATTAGCTTATAAGCTGCCCTGACAAATGTGTCATTGGACCAATGACCGACCTGAGAGTCGAAAAAAATAGTCCCGGCTTCTAGCTCTCATGGGCGCTGACACGCTGACACGGTTATGGGCCCTGAAAGCGCATTCTCGTGCTTTCATCACGACGGAACTTACAAAAATCTCTAAATGAAGCTTAGAGTCTAGCCTTCGTATTTCAATGCTCTTTACGATGATCGCAACCTGTAAGTACGAGGCTATGTTGCCTTTGAATAAGACCACATACTAAATATTTAAATTATTGTACACTACAGTGTAAACTATTATCATCTCTCAATCTTATTTCGGAGTACAGAAAACCAGGGCCAGACCAGGACAGTCGATCACTCAGCACTTGGCGTTGCATACATCTGAACCAATTCAACTGAGTTCAGTCGGTATGGAGGTCTCAGGCTCGCCGGGTGCCTATAAGGTACTGTCTTACAACCATCTGTGGGTGCAAGGGACAGGGCTGCGAATTGAAACATAGAGAGCGACGTTACGCTCTATGGTTATCTTGAATCTCGGAAACGAGTGGGCCAGTTACAAGTCAAACACCCTTCCTACTTGCCTCCGTGTCTGGACTAGGAACTCCTGGGTACACTGTGCCTTGCCCGAGCGCTTCATACATACTAATTAGAAGAAACTTGGCCCGATTTTTTCTCTGGGCAGAATCCTAACAAACCCAGCTCTGTGCGATAAATTCGGAAGTACATACTTACTCTACCGACAGAATAAGCATATCATCCGATACAAGACACTGGCTGACGTTGGACAAGACGCTCAGCTGGACAGCCTTTCACAGCCAATCACCGTGTCAGGCCAGGTCAGGCCCCGATCACGCCCGCCCTTTAATTAAATACAACATAAGTCACCAGCAGTCACCCCAGTAGTAAGTACATGTTGCATTCTAAAATTTAAACGAAGGCACTACTAAACAGTGCATCCATGCGGATTTTCACTGGTTGATGATAGGACGGCGACAGGGCACTCCAGCGATAGGACATTAAGGCCTTACACTTTGAGCACCAAAACACCTCGAAGAAAGATGTCTTCAAAGGAATTGAACCTGGGCCTGATGACCTGGAATTTGGAAAGAAGCGAGCGAGCCAAGCACACCAATAGAAATGACATGTGAACTTGCAGGATTTTAGGTTCGCTCGTTCCTGTCATGATAATGTCAGCGCGCGCGAGCGGAGACTTTCGTTTGATTTCCTTTCATGTCGACATCCGGAAGACTCGGAGGCCCTTGTCAAAGCACTCATTTCACCAGCGGCCGCCCGTTTTACTATTGGTCTCGATTCATTTGCGGGGGCCTTGAATTGAATAGTTCGTCATTAATACATATTCCTTTTTTGATCTTTGCGCCCCAACTGATTAAATATTCAGTCAAGGGCGTATCTTTACAATTTTCACTCGATATGATAATAACCCGGTGGGCGGATTAAGGTTTTACTTGGGTTTCAAGTACAAATTGCCTCGCTGCGGGTCTCAGAATGTGTTCAAGCTATATACATACCCTCAAACCTCACAAATGTCAAAAATACTGTCATACCAACCTACCTGGTGAACAAACTAGTATTACCATACTTCTAACGATCAGTGACAACTTGTACCCCGGTTTCTCAGCTTGTCTCAAGTGTCCGAGTCACCTGTTTCTTCCAACCTCGCAACGAAAGCTCCCGCAGCAGCCACCAACTGGGCTATCCTTCAAATATAATATATCATCTGACATTGGTCATCCTCAAGCAGCCTCAAGCCCGCTAGTACACACTACATATTGAATAAATTAACGATCAGTAAACTGACATGCTAAAGAGTCCCATACTTATCCGCGATACCAGAATTGGCCTAGCCATATGGTTCAGTAGATAGTTCAATCAGTATAGAATAACTTTAATAACTTTAAAACACTATCACCAGAACTAAGACCTGAAGGGCGTGTATGTATAAAATAGGACAATGAACAAGTGAGAACAATGCTTTTGCGATAAATGCTCTTGCAAGGTAGACAAAAACCTGAAATATATGTAGTACTAGTAGTCTAGTCGCGATCGGCGACTAGTAGGTAAAAGGTAAAGGCAAAAAATGTGTATGCACGAGCTATGTATGTATGTAATTTGAGAAACAAAGACTGAGTACCGATGAACGATGAACCATATGCAGTTGTATGTAAAAATGAAACCGTGACGATCCCAAGAGACAGAGACAAGAGAGGTATGTATCAGATTTGAATTAAATAGAGAGTAGAAGTCAACGAAAGTGAAAGGACTTCGAATTCTGTGTAGAAATGTGATTGACAAGAACTAGTTGAGATAAACGTGAAACGTTACGCGTAAACGTTCGGGGTTGGGGGTATGAGCACAAGTATCAAGACACTGGCATACTGCATGCCGCATGAACGCATGAACGCACCATGCGACTTTTGTCCGTCGGGAGATCCATCAGGATCCATCCCGCAAACGACGATGATGCGAATAATGAACAATGAACAATGGACGATAATCGATGATGGATTGAATGGAGGAATGTCGACCTAGGCCTAGTCCTCATCGCTGGTACATAGCTCGTGGTTTATGGCTAGTTAGCGGCGAGGCGGAAGAATAACCAGATAGGCCGGAAACACCGAGAACAGCGAACAGCGCTTAGTAGCGCTAGCGAGATTGATCCTGAACCCTCCAATGCCAGCCAATGCCATGCGCGTCCGAGGGTGGGGTGATTCTCCAAAGATGACCCAGCGACCCGACCCGACCCCACGTCCGAGATATCGATCTCGCCTCAGAACCACCGTTGTCGCTGTCCAAAGTCGAAGAAAAGAAAGGTCTAGGTAGACCACATATACACGAACAACAATCAAAATAAAAAAAAAAGAAACTCGAAAAAACAACCATTAAAGAACGAAGAAGTCCCTGCTCACGACCGAACGAACAAACGAAAAAAAACGATGAAACAAACTCGAATTCCTAGACAACCTGAACGACATCCTCCGTCCAATCTCAATCCCAGTGAAAATCCGACAATACCAATGCCAGTGCCATAGAAATATAGACTCGAAGTAACTTGAACACTTGATTAGGAAAATTAAATCATAAGTTAAAATAAACCTTCTCCCATTCGTCGCAGCTCGTCGTCTGGACTTACAAGAGAGCTACATGTGAAAAAAAAAACAGAAATAAGTAATAGTTGCCAGTGATGGTTGGTTCCATGGTCGATGATTGATGAAAAGGCGCATACAGACGCATACAGTAACAATAACATAGAATGAAATTATTAGCAAGTAGGATAATGAAAGAAAAGCCACTCATTGACATATCCAAGACGAAGATGAAGTGACTGCGGTCGTGGAGGGTTGATAAAGACCGTGAAGAAAGAAGAAATACATACGTACATAGTACAAATGAGAAGAATGCGAGGCTGCGGAGGAACTTGTAACAAGGAAGGAAAATAAAAGAACCAGAAACAATGTCACGAGGAAAAATAACAATTCTTGTAATCCATACATCTTTTGTCCGTAATCCAAAAGACCAAAAGAACGAAAAAAGTCAGAGAGAGAGGAGAAGTGAAAGGAAACCAAAAAACGCAGAGGACCGGAAACGGTGATGGTCTAGGCCTGAACGCTGAGCACTGAGCCACGCGATGACGAAATCCCTGCGAAATCCCCGCGGACCGAAAAAAAAAAGAATCGACGCGACCTCGCTATCCACCAAAAGGATTCTCGAGTCTTCAGCTACGTACGCGCAGGTCTATAATCCTTATGTACGCGCATATGTTGGCCCAGATTATCGTGTCGACTAAAGTCCTTGCCACATCCTGGGTACGGGCATTTATGGGCTAGATGATGATTCATTAGCATTAGAATGGAATGGAATGGGATGGACGAGAGAAAGGAAAAGACCAAGTCGAAGAAGGAAAGAGGACTACCACTTACGTTTTTCATACGTATGTATACTCCTAACATGCCTCTTCAAATGTTCACCTCTCGCAAAACACTTACCACACCCAGGAACTTTACACGTATGGACTCTCGCTCCCTTCCCTCCTCTTCCTCCCCCTCCTCCCCCACCAGCACCAGTAGCCACGCCAGCTCCCAATCCATACTCTGCAACAGCAGACCCAAGTCCAACAGCACCCGCACCTCCCCTCCTCCCAGCATATTCCAAAGTAGTGACGGTAGGCACTCTCCTCCCCCTCGACTTCTTCGTTAAATTCGGTACAGGGATAGGAACAGGTAATGCACTCGTCAGTCTAGACCTTCTCCTTCCTCCGCTAGTGGTGGTGTCGGTAACAGTCCCAGATGAAGATACACTAGCACCGACACCATCGTACGCCCCACCCATAACGGGCGTAAGCGGCGTTTGTGGCGTTACAGGTGTAAGCGGAGATAAAGGCGTAGTAGGCGTAAGCGGAGGTCCATACGTAGACGCGGAAGTAGCGGAGGTCGTAGACGAATACGACGTCCTTCTCGATCGACTACCCTCGATTGAAGAAAGGTAATCATATCCCGATCCTGATCCCGACCCCGTAGAGGAAGGGTTAGAATATGGCGCATAGCGAGGATAAGACGATTGTGATGATGAAATGGGTACAGTGTACCCTCCAATCGTAGTCCCAGCTCTCGTACGCATCCCACCACTCACCATCCTCGTCGTATCATTCGTATTAGCACCAGGATAATCATACCCATACCCCGAATAAACCGATCCATTTTCCCCTCCGTACCCAACATCCGTCACCGCTCTTCTTCTCCCATGCCCAGAACTCATACCCATACCAATCCCAACCACCCCTATATCACCGTACATCTCCTCCTGTGGATGCTGTGACTGTTGCTGCTGCTGATGATGCGCATATATCGCCTCGACCTCTGCCTGTCTCTGCGCCAGCGCAGCCCTCGACCGGTCTCTAAAAATATACTCCCCATCCCTAGGATCATCATAATCATACTCCTCCGACTCTGACGAATCGCTCGTCGGAGGTCCATAACCTTGTCCTACACCGAGACCGGAATTAGAACCAGGATAAGCGAGGTCGAGTTCCGGGGACGAAGATGATGTTTCCGACATCGACATCAACATCCCGGGCCCGCGAAAAGTCTTCTTTCTCGGGATGAGAGATAGAGGATGTACGACACTCTTTCTCTTTCTCCCTCTTCGAGATTTAGGCGTCGTATCCTGCTGTTCTTCGATCTTATGAATGCTGTTGGTGTTACCGTTCATAGCGACTCTCGCAACTCTGACCTGATCATCGACAACCTCTTCCGCCTCTAAATCTTCCCCGTCCCCAAGCCCGTCGTTCATATCTTCCTCTCCTTCAGCGTCAGCGTCAGCGTCGGCATCAGCATCAACGTCAAGTTCACCCGACTCGGAATCAAAATCCCCTTCAGCGTCAACGTCCTCAACCTCCATACCGCTATACCCATACCCCTCCGTCTCACCCTCCACTTCCGCCTTAGCTCCCTCACCCTCAACTAAATGCCCACTAACATACCGCGGATCACAAACTTTTTCCTGCTGCGGCTGAGATTGTATTTGCTGAACAGCGTGTTCGAGGTGAGACTGACTCTGAGCGTGTACATGCGCACTATGCGGTTGAGGAGCATGGATCTGAGTATGAGCATTCGCATGAGGGTTCACATGAACATGATACCGCCCAGAATCCCCGGGTCCTTGCTGCTGCTGTTGTTGTTGTGGATTCGAGTGTTGATTCGGATGCTGTTCAGTGTAACCCATCGTAGCGGAGGCAGGAGCGTAATGGACTCCGGCAGCAGCCACGGCCATAGACATCGGTAAGTTAAACGCACCAAACGAGGTGGATACCGTCGAGTCTTGATGAGGTTGTTGATGAGCATGGTGTGTATGAGTACCTCGGTACTCTTCCGCATAGGGCGATATCAAAGGCGAGTCAACAGGCGAGTTAAAGCTGTAGTTCGACTTTGTCTGGTTCTGTTCTGACGACTGCTGTACCTGAGCATGGGGGTACACCTGCTGCTGCTGTGGTGACTGATTCGTCGACTGCGGGGAGGGCCGTGAGTGGGCATAGTGCGAGATGTGCATCTGAGGAAAAGTGGATACATTGTACGCCTCTTGAGGCGGGGAGTGATGATGCTGTGGAGAGGAACCTCCCGAGCCCTGTGCAGAAGCGTCGTAAGAGTAGTGTGTAAAAATGCTCGTTTCTTGCGGCTGATTGGACAAGATTAGTTTGAAAAAATTAAAAGACGATGAGGACTCACATGGGGATATACGGCTGCGTCGCCGTAATTATCTACGACTTCCTGCTTGACTGGATAAGCAGCAGAGTCAACAGGGAGGGTACGAGGCCATCCGTGCTCTTCCGAGAGAGAAAGAATGGGGTGTTGAGTGTGCAAGGGAGTCGGCGAGTGGATGACTGGCGACTGTTGGTGCTGCTGCTGTGCAGATGGGATGTATATGGAGAGCAGCGAGTCTTTTTTGAACCAGTAATTGGAGTAGATGTCTGGCAATGCTGAGCTAGAGTCAGAGAAAGAGACTGGAGAGTCGGTGGACATGAGAGCCAGACGCAGAGGCAGAGGAGACCTAATCGTTGCGGTCGACATTCAAATAAAGGGCGCTTCTGATGCTTCAGATCTTGATCATATACACTTGTCGGATCTCCACACTTGTCCGGATAATTCTAAACATACGCAGATCTCGATTAATGAACAGAATTCCAAATTTCAGAAAAAAATAAATAAGAAAGCAAACGGGGAAACAAATGCAAAGAAAATAAAAGAACAAACCAGTTCTTTGCTGGGCGTCAGTGATCGGTCAGAGAGAGATGGGAGAAGGAGAGGGGAGAAAAGTGGGAATTGAGGAGGAGGAGGAAGAGGGCATCGTAATAATACTTGCTCAACGAAATCAACGCTCACGAAAGCACGATTAGCATCCACCAGCCCGGCCCCGCCTTTCCAAATTGGACTGAGCAGAGAAACGAACCACACCACCCCGGAGATCCCCTCCCAAGACTTACTCAACACGAGGCTCACAACTCTACAGGCTCAGTTCGTTTTCTCATTCCGAACCGAGTCAATTCAGCGAGGACAGATAAAGTTGGCCTGATCGTCATTCAAGATTCAATCTCCGCCCCGAGCGACGGTAGAGCCCATACTTTGGGACAGGTACCTGCCTTTTTCAGTATACTTTCCCACCCTCTTCGGATCTACTCCCCATGTATCTCGGACTACAGCCATCCTCCTCTTCCTTCACCCGACTCCGTGCCGCCCTGTGCCGCCCATAACAAATGGCCGCCCTCCAAACCCCCCGAACTAGTCGCGATTCTCCATTATGAGCATGTACATATAACTGATTGACAGATTCTGACAGATTGAATTGCTTCTGAATATACAACCAACAAATTTTTTACAACCGAATTTCGAATCGACCTTATCATGAGTATCTTGCGTATTTCGTATTTCCGTACAGGCCATCATATAGACTATCATAGGCTATCATATATCATGATTCATACGTCGTATACATACGCGGAGTCGGAGAGTGTTGGGGACTACGGAATGTCAAGCTCTAAGCGCTAGTCTCTTTTCGCCACGCCCCTCGCTGCCGACCTCGGATGAGCCTTGTTTGAGGTGCGGCTGCCCTGAATTGCCCTGAGCTGAGATTCAAGTACGTTCGTTAGGCTGGGAAAGGAAGGAAGGGTCAACAGGACATAGTCACCGGGCGGCGGGTCCATATTTTAGACTTGTAGATCATAGCAGAGAGGATTTCAAATGTTAACTATGGTACGTAGAATACAGGGACCATCCCATCTCCACGATTCCTTACCGTGACCTTCCTCCATCACCCTACTCGCTCGGGAACCCGCCCAGTTGACCCAACCTCTTTCACTCTGAGGCTCGCTAAAGCTCCGAGCCCTTCTCCTCGCTTCTCGCTTCTCCAATGTCTCCTCCATTGTCTGAGACCCTCGACATAGTGACTCACAATGAGCCCAACTAATTCGGGGGATCTTTGTATTTAAGTAGTATAGTATAGAATAGAAAGCAATTTGAAATGTATGGATAACCTTGAAAGCTTCGTTATTGAAGTCGACCGACTTGGGAGAGTGAATGTCTCGAGTCTGGACTCTGGAGTAGTGGGGTAGGGAAAATGTAGATCGAGATAGACCTCAGGTTGGTGATAGCGTGCTTTAGCTCCGAAGTACTTACCTGCTACTAGATGAATAGAAAGACGTTGACAATGTTCATGGCCACTATCTCTGAGACAATACCCTACTCGGAGAACTTCGAACGGTGGAGTAAAGAACTCGAATTCCAGTTCAGTTCCAGTGGCATCATCACATACTACCACGAACAATCCTCGACCTTCCTCGACTCCGAGGTCGGATCTAATTTGACTACTTACAACCCAATCCCAGCCCCACTTGCCAATCATCGCTAGTAAAACCCACTACATTACTTACAACTTCTCATAATCAACCAACGTTGCAGCTCCAACCCCGTGAACTGCGGCCTGCGGCGCGCAGAATCCACACCACAATCCACACTGGCACTCGCGGCATCCGCCAGTTTACCTTCGAGTCTTCGTTCTTCTCTTCTAAAAGCCTTAGTATTAGTAACTTCTATTAATATCGCAACGCTCGAACGCGAGCGATTACTGTAATTTCTCTCGGGGGTCTCCGAGAGGATAATGAATATTAATCGAATCGACGATACGTCGAGTCGATAAGCAATGCAGTAACGCACAACGCGATGTATGAAATCATGACGGCCCGGGGGGCCTGAGCGAGGCCTGAGTAGGTTTACTAGAACTCTGACTCTGACTCAGGCTGAAGCTGAGCAGCCAGTGTACCATGATGTAGTATGTGACTTTGAATCTTGATTGAGCACCCATAGGTGACGTTGATCAACGTTGAGATCTTGCGATGCGCTGCATGGGTATGGCCATGGCTAATAATTGCGTGTGCGTGCCAGTGCCAGTACCTTTCGATAACGAATGAATTCGAGTCGTAAACTCGCCGTGCCCGTGCCACAGAGTCGTTCACTGTCGTTCCGTTCACCACGACTAATCATATAAACTTTCATCGAATCCGTATCATTGTCAAACGTCGGCGTCGCAACAGATATAATAAGTTACAAACAAATGAGCTCATCTCGTTTCATCTCATCTTATATTGAATAATTCACAGGAAACTTACTTTGGATGGAAGTGAGGTCGTAAGAGTATTGACTTTGAGGCGAGGCGGAAATGAAGAAGTGTCAAGGCAAAGGCAGTCTCCGACTCTGCTGTGAACCGGTAATTGCCGATGGAGCTTGTCATGTGACTCATTTGTGCCACACGGAGGCCACGAGCGCCTATTAGTCTAACGCGTTTACCCTCTTTCTAACATTACCTACCTTCTATGACTCGCTGGCTATCTATCCGCTCTATGGCACAATCCATATCCATGTACTTTGATTGACACCTCCGATTGATACATACATACTCGCAAGGATACACAGGCAGGCTCTTCGGAATTCGGTACGCTCACTGTCTATCTGTTTCGGCCTCGACCCTTACTCACTCATCGCATCGCATCACTCATATGTATCACCTCACTCAGTGGCGCGACGCGACGAGCGCTCACAACGACAATGACATAGCCGTGCCTATCTGTATCAGTATCCTTAGCATAATCATTTGCAGATTGACAGGCCTGTCACGGTTGTCGATGGGTATACCGTATCCAGAACAGAATCACAGGACATTGGCCTGGTGGCTTCTGGTGGCCTGGCCAATGGCAGTCCAATGGCCCGGGGGATCTGCCCTGCCCTGCCTTGCCCTTAAGCTTAGGCCTTGGCCCTTGGCCTTATCCTCGAAAAGGCTAGAAGGAGTGTAGGGCTGTTTAATCTACGAACGTGAACCGTTCAACCGATTCGAAGTCAGGGTGAGTGAAGCATGTATGTATGTGGCGTACGCGTGGACGAAACGAAACATTTTCTCTGATCTCTGCTTGCTTTATGAACAGTTTTGGGATACATATCTGCTATGTGCTATGCGTTATGATTTAATCCCTAGGCCCCTAGGCCTTGTAGAACCGGTTCCGCCTTCCGGGGAGTATCCTGGAGTATCCCGATGTAGCTACATACATCATCGTTCCCGGGACCCAACCTTACCAGACCTTATACTACCGGCCTTACCCAACATCAGTGCAAGGACGAGTTCACGGGCACGGCTTACATATGCTGTCCTCCAACACACGAGGCCACAATGTCACGCGGTATTCGGAATCGGACTGACGGACTCGGAGGTATCAGGAATTCTGATTCATGATTCATTACACCATACATACGTCGCTCGGGCGGCTCGGCGCTGCGGTCCTTACTTGTCTCAAGGACGATCTCAAAAAAAAAAAAAGGGAAAATAGGAAAAAATCAAATGTTAAGTAGTGGACGGTGGACATCGCTTTGCCACATAGCCGGGGCCGTACGCGAGCGTGCGTGTCGCCGTCGCTGTCGCCTCGGAGTCGAGTGCCAAGTTGCAAAGATCACAAGTAGCTCCATGCTCCATGATTAAAGAATTCAAGGGTAACATTTTCCGAATCCAAACTCCGCTACACGTTGACAGGGTGAGCCTTGAGGCTTGCTTGCTTGATTTTTTAACGCTAAGTTCAAAGTACAGTCGACGTCGGCGTCTCAGCTTGAATGATAGGTATATCCTAGCGACCAAACAGTCAGACGGGACTAAATATACCTATCTTTCATACCCTACCTACCTACTGTGGCCATATTCTGCATTCTGGAACGCAAGGCGTGAGTGTACACTGCATTGTGAGTCAACATTCTTCTTGTCTGTGGAGCCTCGAACACGGTGTCGCCGGGATGTATCTCGTATGCATACTTACTAACCCTACGTACGCAGCTCGAACGTAGGAATGGACGAATGGTTCAACTACGGTGGGTAGGTGGGTGAAGAACCTCGACCGTTGACCTAACCTCCTTCAAGTTCCCTTCCCGCGCTGCCAATTTTTTGCCAGTTGAACCAGTCTTCGAGTTCTATCAGCTTAGTATTGTCGACGGGAACGTGCTACGTGCTATGCGGCCCTTGTGAATTGATACCTATAGACCCTATCCAATTCCTTCAGTTGATCAGACGGATTTACGCTAGTCTTAGCTTCTCTCCGAGAGGTTAGCATCAGCAATCGAGTTCGAAATTCGAAATTCGAATTCGAGTTCTTTTTTCCTCGATCCCCGAGCGCGCCAGATAGATTTATGAACGTAAGGTTCTTTGTCTTGTCTTGCCGCCTTCATAATCATGTTTGCAAGCCGAGGATGCTATGGAGTGCCAGCTAGGTATCAAATCTACCCAGAGGTCAAGGTAAGTAATCCTCCGTGTTCTATGTGATGTGTATAATAATATACTGTATATCAGGTTGTAACTATGTAATTTGTCGTGTTGAATGTACTATGTATGTCCTTACAGAACATACCATACAACTTGTCAGGCTTCGACTCGGCCAACTTGAATGCGATCATTCGAGTTCAACCTTTACCGCAATCAAACTTCTTTTCCTTGGATCGCGGACTAGGACTAGTTATTGCGTACTCACTCTCGGGCTTGAAGAGAACAGAATACGACAACTGAGGCTGGGCACAGAAGCATGAATTAGATGCATGCAGTAATGACTGTACGGGTACGTCTGTTCTGTTCTCTTCTTCAACCATGTTTAAACTTGGAGATAAGATAACCAAATATAGTCTCATGGTCCCAATGATCCACACCATCAAGACGTTCCTCAGCTACATACGCATCCTCGCCTCTTAGGCTTCCCCTTCAAGTTATACACAACATTCAAGCTTTCACCTCGAGGAGCCTTCGACTCTCGTTCCAAGTCGACCTTCAGGGCCCTGAACTTCTCTGTCTACAGTCTGAGGTCCGGGTCAGGGCAGAGGCAGTGGCAGTCAGCTCGGCCGTGAACGCCTGAACTTCCAAGTTCAATGCTGCGGTCAGAGACAGGTCAGAGATGAACTCTATGAATTGATTACTTATCCGCAATTTCAATTTCAATGGTTTAATATGATCTGATCGTTCCTCATGCACATGCTTTATATGTTGTCTGTTGTTATACATAGGCTGCGAGTCCTACTTTGTCACATTCCTCATATGTTCAAAGGCAACCGTAAGCTGGCAGCTCTTTCGTGCCATTTTGATTTCACGGCAGTTTCCACTCCCACCCCCCAGCTCCCCAGCCCCGGGCTCAGCTCCCCACGTCCGGATTTTAGTACTCTAGTGAGAGAGTCTGGTCTGAAAGTTTTAACCTTGTCGAGTTGTGCTCTCTCAAGTTACTGTCCTTTGTTCGTGGAATGCCTCCGTGTGTTTGGCAGTGTAAATTTTCTTTCTGCACCAGTGAAGTTCTTCTCCAACCGCCAAGAATCCGCTCTGACTTCAATGGCACGACTTCTTCATGGGATTGGTTCCTGATTCTTTGGAATCTCATCCTAGAAGTGGAATATTCCTGCTTCGACTCAAAACCAAGCACTACAGGCTGGTTCAATTTCCATTCCGTTACGCGGACTGACATCGACCCTTGTGAATATTCCAGGAAGTATGTCCTTCGAACCCTGCGGGTCTTATTTATGGATCTTATGGGGTGGCCATGGGAAGCCTGAAGGCGGGCTCTGACTCGGAGTTTGAACTGAAAGAAACGACAGGAAGGTAAGTAAGTAAGTAAGAGAGAAATTCAGTGTCAGATACAGAGGTGTGCCACCCGCCACCGCCACTTGCTCTAAGTTGGGCTAGAGCGGTTAGTTATAGATACATATTCCCGTCCCAGCTCACTCGCATCGCGATCGGGAGGTCGGATCGACACAGCGGATGTAAGCGCTCTTGCATAACGCCGCCGCCACTATTCCGCTGAGAGTAGTACATAGAACGCAAAACTTAAAATTCTTGACCTGACAAAATATTGAGAGGGGTAAAAAAATGAGTCTGTCTATGCATTTGGTCTCCCTGCTACTATGGTGCCAGATAGGTTGTAGAAAGACGAAATGGTCGGTACACCATTTCGATCTATACCTACGATTTTCTCCCGAAAAGTTGACGTTAAAGATATGCAACTGTCAATGTCCGAGTCTGGGCTAAAGGTTGACCAGCATTCCCTGGCGACTGGTCAGTAAGACAAGTCATTCATTCGACACGTTCTACCGCTGTGAGCGCATCAAGCATGCACGCGTTACGATCTAGCTAGCCATCGATCCCTTCAAAATTTTGTCTCGGGCTCGGTCTCAGTTTATTTGCACCCCATTTTAAGTATTTTATTTTAATCTAATTTTTCATGATTAGCAGACCATTCGTTTCTGCTAGTGAGATCCCTCCAGAGTCAGCGGCTAGGACTCAGCCACCGACGGCTTCATAGCCCCCAAAAATTTTCTTACATAGCAAGTCGTTCGCCCTCGACCCACTCGTCGGTCATTAATCAGTTCGACTGGCAGCTCGCGGACTTGGACCCCTCAGGAATTGCTGTTGCTGGGGACCCCATGGGCAATGGGTGATCGATTCACTGACAAGACGCCGTGGAATTTCACAGGTGTTCTGAGAACTAAGACTGAGTAGGAAGAGAGGGTAGCAGCTCTGTCACGGACTCATGAAACAGCAGCAGTTGCAGGCAGTGATTTTAGCCTTATTGACTCAGTTCAACACGTTGAATAGTCCTGCGCGAAAAAATGAGGATATCCGCTCGCGAGAGGAAGAAGAGAAAAATCCATAGTACATAGAACTTGAAAAACAGTAGGTTGACAAGGTAGATAATTGAAGGAGAGCATGAGTTACCTACATATACGGTAACCGCTCCCAATATCATTCGCAGCCAACGCCAACGCGGCCCCTGCTCGACGAATGCCCCCCTTTGCCATTGGCCGCAGTTCCCAGTGCCAGTCAACTAAGCACCTCGAAAAATCGCTGAGTTAGACGGTGGTTATCGTGTTGAGGAGTTGACTCTATTGGACGGAAGGAAGGAAATAAAGAGTGAGTGGATAACCTGAGTGCGATCGACCAAGCCTTGGAAATTATGTCTGGGAGTCGGAAGGTTGCCAGCACCGGAGCCCTTGAAACGCGGGAACCCTGAGAGAAGTCACGGTACTGGTTGGTGATTAAAACGTGTAACACTGAAACCCGCGCATGTAATTCCGGTCTACCCAGCCTACCAGATGACCAACCTTTCCGAACCGTTCTCGGAAATTGCGGTGATCTAACAATGAATAATGAATCCAACTTTGTCCCATATCCATGTGAAGTCCCATGAAAACATGTGGGTGGGTGGGTACTAAACAAGAACGCGTCCAGACATTTAGAATTTTTGACGCTCAGAGTTTTCCGCACGGCAGGCAGCCTTGGAGCCTGCGGCTGTCGAGGGTAGATGCAAAAAAACAAATCGATCAAACGCGACGATTGTATCCTGCTTTCATGAGGTACAGTTCTGCTCCTACCAAGTCAAGGTCTGGTTCCACTACAGTGACAGTCAATCGAGTAAGGTTTCGGAAGCCTGGGCCCTCTTCCTTCCACCTAGATACTGAGACTCAGGCTCTACCTCTATGAACGCGACGAACTGAAGGAAAACATATGGCCTCAGATATGAAAATCTATCATCTGAGGCACATCGATGGTAACGTCTCACAGGTCTGCAGATGATGGAGAGCTGGGAGATGTAGCGCGATGTTAGCACGTCGGACCCGTCCCGCAGGGCACAACGCTAGGACGGCGTTAGCTGTGGGGAGGTGCCAATTTTGTCTTCTGGATATTAAATAACTTTCAGAGCCGTATATACAGCTGAGTCGGAAGATTGAACTTACATGACATGTTAGGGAGACTTTGGAGTTTGTAAAGCAGGATGCGCGAAGTTATTTGTAGGTCACCTCGATCATGTATTAGTTTCGTTTCGTTTTGAAAGCCTTTTAATTTGTGCTTGACTTTACCCAGGCGCGTCCTTTGAAGACAGAGACCGAGCAGAGACTCGTTCTGGTACTGTTCACGTTTTTGGCCCCGAAATCCTCAGTGACGGGCGTCAGGAAGAAACGACAACACGTGACATAATTCTCATCGCGACAGGTCGCGACGCCGAACTTGACAAGCTTGAATGTTTGAACGTTTGAACTCCGATTTATACACTCTGGGCAGTGAATGCCATTGAGGAACGGTCGGGTTTCGTGGATTCTAGCTATGTCCATGACTATCACTGAAACACCTACCCCGAACTCCATCTTGAGCCTAGGGACGTGTTCCGGTTCAACCTGCCCCCCACATAGTAAGAAGAGCAGCTCGCTCAATGGATGGTGAGCAAGCATTGAAGCTAACCACTGAATATCGTGTTAATTCAAAATCAGGCATCGAATCCTTTCCTCAATTATTCCCCAAGAAACACTCTACCTGCACATGTCTTTCTTCAGAAAGACGAACTTGCGAAGATGATTTTTTTCAATGGTTGGTTGACCACCTACGAGCAAATCTGGCAGTATGCGATGGCACACTTTCCTTGGACCGTTTCTCATGATCCAACTATGGTGCTCTAGCTGTCACTTTTACTAGTGTAGCCACCACTCGTCGCCTTGCCAGTCTGCGGTCTGTCCACCCTCAAGCTCCACAGATCTTTGGCTGGACGTCATCCTGTACTCATTGTATCAAGTAATCTCGAGAGCGATGAGCAAAGAAACAATATACCAGTGGAAGGAATCGAGAAATTGAAGGCATTGCGTTATTCCTGGTCTGACCGAAGATCCTGTGGTGAGTTATCGATGCTCGGATATCAAAGTGGCTGCTGTCCTTTGACCAGGTTCGCTTTAATTTCTTGTATATTATGATTCAATTGACGCCAATTATATTTTTCCTAACTGCCATTACAGTTATTCTACCCAGCGGGATGCTGACAGAAGCACATCTTTGTAGCAATATCGTCGTCCAAGTGTCGCCCGTCGGTCCTGAGGAAGCGACCCTGAAACTGACATCATTCCAACCCCACTGTCCGGAAACAAAAAGATGCGGGGAAGATAGCCGTGGCAGTGTTAGCGAGAGGCCATTGCGTTGCGCAAGGTTGGTTTTTTAGTGACTACACATAGGACATAGGTGAAGAGTGGGACTAGATTTTACGTAGAGTAGATTGTAGATTGTGAAGACTACATAGATGGTGAGACAATGTAAACCAAAAAGAGTGGTGAACCACAAGAGAATGGTAGTAGAACATAGGTCGATTAAACAAGGATCGCATACCAAGTGCATGCACTCTAGTGGGACTAGGAATGTCAATGTACCGAGTAAAAATAAAGAAAGGAAAGTGTTATAGGAATGTGGAAAAAGCTGTGGAAAAGAAAGCGTAACAAGAGCAGCAAAGAGCAACAATCCCAATGAACCCAAAAGGCATGATAGAAAGAGTGACAATACAAAATATCATGCTATAAACAAAAGACAAGCATGAGAGGAAAAATGTACCTGCGTAGAGTATCTGAAAAAGGGAAGGAATAACACGCCTAACGAGAAGGAAAGATCGTAATGACACATATCGATATATCTGCACATAATATCTTATTGTCCGCAAATCCGAACCAAGTAGTATTACCCCCGTTTCTCGCATCCACGAGGAACACGAATCATGATTTCCAGTCTGGTTCCGTCGGTATTGGCCGTAAAGCCACTGGATGAGCAGGAACATTGCGGAACGACGTGCGTTCCACGAAGGTCAAATCTGGCGGGTCCGAGAAATTATCAGAGCCTCGAAGTTCGAGTTTCGAGGAATCGGCTGTGCCAAAGTTGTCTGGCATCTCCGTGCGCAACGAGGAAACGTTTATGTTCGTGCGCAAAGATGACGTAGTCATGGTCATGTTGGATGCAAATGTGCTCGCATCGATCGAAGACTCGTATGATGTAGCACCAGAAAGAGTGGAATAGCTGTTCATTTGAGTGTACGCTCTACGAAGAGGTGACAACAGGTCGGAGGTGCTGCCGGTTAATGTGGCGGAGGAAGATAGGGGCGATTGGATGTTGTTGTCCAAATTGGAATGAAGAGGGCCAAGAAGCGTGGGTGAGGTTTTCAAAGACCTAGCTGAACCCGAGAGAGAGAGGAGGTTGTTGGCGGCGGAAGCTTCGTCTGAACTATCGTCTTCCTCTTCATCATCGTCTGCAGAGGCAGCAGACGTAGATTTTCTTTTGACATTCGTTGATTGTTTATGTACTTTGATATGCTGGAGAAGGTTATCGTGCCTGTTGAAGTTTTTTTCGCAGTCAGGATAGGTGCATTTGAATGCTACAAGATTTAAGAACGAGTGGTGAGAAAATACACCCAGTAAAAGGATTCTGCGAAAGACTCACGTTTTTCGTGAGTGTGAATAGAGCGAATATGTCGCTTTAGATGCTCTCCTCGATGAAAACATTTCCCGCATCCCTCAACTGAGCAAACGTAAGATCGTTTGTCCTTTGAAGACTCCCCGGAAACCTCTTCTGCCCCTGTCCTTATAGGCACGCGTCGCCCCCGACTTTTCTTCGTTAAATTAGGGACAGGAATGGGAAGAGTTGCCCGCATGACCCTTGTAGTACCTATTCGTTCTGCGATGGTTGGTTTTGAGGTGGATGGTTCTGGTGTACTAGAAGATTCAATGGCGCCACTTGAGGCAGCACCGGCATTGTTTGACGGGATCTCGCTGGAACGACCGTCTTCCGAAGGTGGCGAGCGAGAAGGTTGTCGATGTGAAGAGTCTCCTGCAGAGTCTTCGGATAGCTGCTTGCGAGTGGGTCGCCTACGAGTCACCTTCGGTTTCTTCGCAGGCGATTCCCCTTGATTCACAGGATCGAGGGCATTGTCCTCTCTGACTCGTCGTTTGATCGGACGACCAGCCAATGAACGTGTGATAGGCCTTTGAGCAGCTGCTCTTTGACTTTTTCTAGGTGATACCCTAGTTGCAGCCTTGAAGGCGAAAATCAATTGAAAAAATTCCATACACTAAAAGATTTGTAACCGAACTACGCACCTTCATCTCCGGTTCCTTATCCTCTAATTCTCTTTCTGTATCATCTTTGATTTTTTCATTGTCCACCTCATCGACTTCCTTCGACTTATCGGCCTGGGTCATTGCCGGCGAACGTCGCAGCGTGTGTTGACAGGGGTGCCGAGAAAGCGGTCACTTCCGCAACAAAAAAACCGCCAGATGCGAGGCAAGCTGGTTGTCCTCGACAATTAGCAAAAGAAACAAGATAACAGGAGAAAAATGGAGCCAAAAGATGAGGATTTAGGGCGCAGGTGAAGCAAGCACTGAGCCCCTGAGTAACCCTGGGCACAAGCGGAAGCAATTTTTTCGCACACAGCCACGTGCCTGTTGAAGCCATTGGCTTTGGAAGTAAATATGCATAAATACTCAACTCCCGGCGGCAAATGTATAGCGCCTAGACCTGCCTAGGCTCCCTCACATGGGTTTTGCCTCCGGCCTCCAGCCCAGCAACTTGAACTTGCAAGCTCAGGAATCATTGCCCTTGGTCCTGGATACGAGATAGCTATAGATCCTCTCCGTGATTGTGAGTAACGGCGTAGAAGACCACTGCTCAGAAAATATGCTGGTGAGACCTACTTTGGTTGATCGGTATCGCGACCTTTTGACAGTTTTAGTCTTTGCACGGTGTTCATTTGTATTGCTTACGCCACAACAATGACAATGCGTCGCCGCCTGTTTCTTTCAAAGCTCTTCATGGACTGGCTCGGGCTCTGAGAACTCAAGAGTCAATCTAACGACGCTTTATGCCCACGAGGATTGCCGTTTCCTGTTAACGGCCGATTCTGAAGACTTTGATAACTCGATCGGTACAAGCCCAATCATAGACCTTCTATCTATGTAAGTGCCATTCTCTGAACGCATTCTTCGTCTCGTAATCGATGTCAATTTACGATCCATCGTACAAGAAATCCATTTCGTATGGCTCTCCCGCGATTTTACGACATTTACATTCGACGTCCCTCGGACTCCGTATACGAATTCTCGAGAAGCTGACGGAATCCTGAACATACATATATACTTGTTTGGCTGGCGTTGGTCGCTGTCCACACCGAGCGTCGATACCGAGCGTCGAGAACAGACGATTCCAGGTATTGATTTCATCTTATTTGTAAATGAAAATGATGACCAACGTTCTCCGCTCTCTTTCCGACTAGCGATGTCACATCTCAAGTCTTCATGAAGGATAAATATGCACTCCATACTGCTCGTTGCAAGCTCGACCTTATGTCATGCCGTAATTGTTGAAGCCAATCCTTCCCAGAGGTTGGTTGACAGAAAGTATTACTTAAGTCTGTCAATATACCCGGTCTGTTGTTTAATACATTGGCCCAGACATTGGGACCTGGATAATTCTTACACTTTTCTCACATCTGTTATCTAGCAGTGCCTCCTCAACTACTAGTACGTGAGCTTCAGCTGGTGGCTGCTCATAAGGTACCCGAAATCCAGCTCTTCATTTATTTCATTCTTACATGAACCCACACTGATTCAACCGTTATACAGGATATGGCCTAACTGGTTAGAATGCGGTTTTGGGTCCTGGCAAGCGAACCGATGATAAGTGACAATGCTCCACAGGGTGTTATCTCAACTGGCTCGTCTTCACTTCTGCCTTCTATTCGTAGCGTCAGACGGTGAACCATCTTTTCTGATCAGCCCTTCTGCATGATACGGACGGTATTGGTGGCACGGGTGAGAACTCGCCTTTGTAGGCAAAGCGTACTCGATTCTTAGACCGTATGTAAATTTTACTCCGAGACGACAGAACTAGAACCTGCTTACCTTAACCAGCATTCATCCCCAGCGAAAAATGCGTCGAGACAGATCGAGACAGAACGAGGGAAATTGATTGACGGAGGTAGTTCCAATCTGTCTCGATATGAACCGCTAAAAGTTGGACATTCTCGATCGGTTAAAATCATATTTGTTTCAGATGGTTTTAAATCGAGAAAAGCGTCGAGCTACATACAGTCTCGTCGATTCACATCGATTTAGCATACGGCACACTCTTTGCGATGAATCGGGTCATATTGATTGATATCGGGACACATTGTATGGCTGCATATACGACTATATTGATTCTAAATGAATAAAATATGACAGATATTATCCTAGTGATTCTCCCCTTCCCAATCTCTCCAGTCCTTCCCTGGGCTGTAAACAACGCTCATGCCCCCGAAGCCTAGATTGAAATTGAATCAGACATATGATATAGAAAGTCACAGAACGAATGGACTGACCTTCTTCTTTGCCTCTGCTGCCAGACGAGAAGCCTCTCGAAAGCACTAAAAGAGCCGGTTAGAAAGCATCTAAGATTTACAGCAGGCAACGGAAGACTCACCTGAGTCTCGGAGCTATCC